>JAWNNX010000314.1:970000-1215360 GCA_035044505.1 Zaprionus lineosus
GGTGTGTGCCACCGTTAGTGCTTGTGCTGGGTGTCTTTAACTGCCTCTAATGAATAAATAAGTGCCACTAATAGTTTTCGCACTTCCTGCCACCAGGCGACGGATCGCAGTGGCAGCTCCTCTTCAAGTTGCAGTCAGGTCTTTGCCACAAAACCAAGCAACAACTTTGTTGACAATATCTAATTATGATGCAACAGACTATCGCACACAGCAACAGCAATAGCAACATCAACAGCAATAACAGTAACAACAACAACATCTGCCACAACAACAACAACAACAACAAAGATAACATTAAAGTCAAGAAATTTTCTGGGCTCCGCGAGCGCCGCAGAACTTTGTGGGCCGTGGAAAACAAGTCAATTGGCCAACGTTTGCCATCATCATCTTGGCCGTAATCATTTTATTTGCCTTTCCCACACACACACACACACACACACACACACACATGCAGACACCTCTCTTATAGAGGTTTCTTTTCCTCCATATCTTTTTGCATTTTCATGTTGCAACATTTTTTTTGTCACATTTATCACAGAACATTTCCTGGCGCAACAATTTCACCAAAGCGGATGTTGCGCTCATCCCATGCCACATCTTCGGCCCGATAAGCGGCATCGTCACCATGACTTGCACCTCGTCCACAAATCTCTGGTCATAACATTGCGTCCTCATACTCATCTCCATCTCCATTCCCATCGCCTTCCTCATATCCATCCCCATCCTCTTCCTCTTCCTCATTTGCCTATGGAGCAAGATGGGAGTCGTCTCCTGTTTGTGGATTTCCCTCACGCAGATCCATCAACTTTTAATTAGTTGTAATTTGTAAATTCAACGTCAAATACAAGCCGCAAACAGGGGATGGGGCGGGGGTAGAAGTGGGGGCAGGGCTGGGGGGTAGGTGGCGCGGGCGGGTGAGTCAAACTCTTTGAAGCTGCCGCAACTTTTGTTGCTGTTGTTGCTTCGTTCCCAACGGCGGTTGCTGCGTTGTTGTTGTTGTTGTTGTTGTTGCTGCTGCCACACTGACTGATTGCTGATAAAGACCGTCTGCACCTTCCACCCCCTCCTCCACCCTTTGATCCACGCGTCACGCCGTCGCCTCTGCCTTCTGCCCTCGAAAATCCTAACTGTCTAATCGCTTAAGCTCTGCGTCTACGTCGCGGCTGCTTTTGGCTGGCTTTTGGGTTTCCGCATCCATCAGGCAGCTGTCAGCGGGCGCTGTCTAAGGATTGCCCCCCATTCCCCATTCCCCAGCCACCCCCCTCCCACAACTCTTAACCACAACTTTGACAATCAAATTGCCTAAACGCTCAACCATTTGTTGACTCAATGTTCCTCCAATATAAATGATATATTCATTGGGCTTGATCGGTGGGTGGGGAAGAGGAGAGAGTGGGGCGTGCGGGGGCGGTTTTATTGAAAGCTCTGTCGGAAAGCAATCATTAAAAGTGCTCATTTTGGAAAATTATTTTGATTAATGACAATGACAGAAATTTGATTTGTGTCCCAATTAAAATTTCTTTTTTGGAGTTGAGGAACTCAAATTTTGAATTTGCCTAAAAATCGACTTTTTATTCAAGCTGAAAGTCAAGTTTTGGGCCAAGTTATTAAATAAATTATTATACTATTATTCAAGTAAATAAATTATTATTAAATATAAATTTTTTATTTTTCATTAGATTTATTTATTTTTTATTTTAAGACTCAAATTTGCCTGACTTTATGAGTCACTTCCGTTTTTTATTTTTGTTTTTGTCTTTATTTTTTAAAAACATGTTTTGTTCGCTTTTTATAGTTTAAACAAGCCATAAATATTTCTTATTTTTTTTTTTTTTTACTTTATTTAAATAAAAATACATATGTTTTTATACAACTTTGCCAAGTGAACATAAAAAATGCGTTGGGAACGGAAATATTAAAAACTCGCTCCTTGTGAGAGTCAAAGATTTTGTTGTTATTTTTATTAATCCATAAAAAGCAACTTTTTATCCATTGAAGTGTTAATAAAATATTTTTTATTGTCTCAATAATAGAACAATATTTTCATTTATGGACATATGTGTGTGTTTCTCAACACTTTCTTTTAGTATTAAAAACATCATTTGGAAAAACACATAAAGAAGCGCCTTGAAGAACTCAGAGTGAAAAAATATCTCAAGTTTTGTATTTCATTTTTTTATTATGTGTGTTTTAAGATTCCTAAAAAATAAATGTAGTCTATTTTTTTTTATACTATTTCTCAAATACAATAAATGTTTTAATCCAACTATAAAAATATTTTCTGCAATCGCAAACCAATATTAAATATTCTTAATGGAAAAGTAAAAATATAATTTGGTATACAAAAAACAAAATAAAAAAAATTAAATAAATAACATAATTTAACAATTATAAATTTCAGATTAAATAAAAAATAAAATAAAATATAATTAAAAATAATTATTTCGGAATAATAAATGAAGAAATGCAAAACGAAAATTTAATTTTTAAATTTTCAATCCATAAAATTAAAATAAATAAAAATATATTAAGTAAATAATTACAGCCGATGCCTTAGCTTAGATATTAACTAAAAATAATTGCAGGCTTTTAAATTTTTTAAAAATTTTTGCAATTTGTCATTTAAATATTTAATTAATTTAATTTATTTATTTACGCAATTTTATTAAAAGAAAAGGCAGAACATATTTTTATAAAAATATTTTTTTTTTGGTATTTAAATTTTAACTGAAAAAATTTATATATTTATTTATAATTAATTTTTCTTTACTAAAATTAAAAAATTGCTTTTTATTCGCTTGATAAATTTAAATCAGATTTAAAGCTGATTTAAGAATTTCACTTTTTCATTTGTATTTGAATTTTACCACAAGTGGAAAACTACAGGAAAATCCTCTTACTTTCAATCATCGATGGCAGTGAAAACATCGAGGGAAATTAATTTAAAAATCAATTGATTTTCAGTTTTATTGCGGAACTTCGAGAACTCAAAGTGCAATTAAACTTGATAATGTTTTTTATTAGTTTCCTCTTTTAATTAACGTTTTTTTTTTTAAACAAATATTTAATACTAAAATGCAAAGTTTACGATCCAATTTTATGGCTCTTGGAAATTTATAAAAATGAGTTTAATTTTTCCATTTTCCTTTGCCTTTTATTTTTTTGGATTTTCCACTGCTTCTTTGAGGCGTAAAATGAGAGAGAGGAAAAAAAGCTAGAAATCTCGGGGTGACACACGGGCTGCTGCAAGGAAACGACTTACATGCAACAGCACACAACAACAACAACAACATCGTTGGGAACAACTTAGAACAACTTTGAGAACAAGCTCTATAAATCCAGAGGCAGGGCACTTAATTAATTTCAGCAACAAAATAAAAAAATGCTAAAAAACAAAAAAAAAAGAAATGAAGCGATGGTAAAAAGTTTAAAGAACAAAGGGCCATAGTTGCTCAGGTCCTAGCCTAGTTGCACGTTAATTTCCAATTTGATGCAACGGCAACAGCAGCAGCAGCAGCAGCAACAACAAAAACTCTAATGTCATACATTGAAGCAACAACAACAACAACAACAACAACTGCAACAGACGATGGCTTCAAACAGTAAAACTAACTGCAAACTGGCAAGAGACTAAGCAAAGGATGGATGAAGGGGTGGGGAGGGGGGAGAGGTAGGACAGGGGACAGAACCGATGCTTGCACCAGTTTCCCAGTTGTTGCAACAGTTACTTGGGCGCTAAAACAAAACAAAGATAAAAACAGAAACAGAAACAAAAACAAAGCAAAAAAAAAAGCTAGAACCAAGTGAAGCGAGAAATGGCCAAAGATGCTGCGATGACCAGGGAAGTTGGTGGAAGGCTAAGGGAGAGGGGAGGGGGAGGGGGAGGGGGAGGGGTAGTGGGTAGTGGGGAGTCAAGCTAGTTGCCAGTTGCTAGTTGCAGGCATGTGGCAGCTTTAGAAAGTAGCCAAGGAAAGGTGCAGAGTCAAAACCCGTTGACTGCCGCTGCCGCTGCCGCTGCAACATCGTCGTCACTGGCGTCGCCTCTGCGTGATGCAATTGCCAGCAACGCGCCAAAAGATTGAAAGCAACGACAGCCACGTAACTAGAACACTTGATGTTGCATGCGGACGAGTGTGTGTGTGTGTGTGTGTGTGTGGATGTGTCTGTGGCTGGGGATGTTGATGCAACATCTACACGTAAGACTGCCACTGCTGCTGCTTCTTCTTCTTGTGCTGCTGCTGCGTCTTCTGCTGCTTCTTTGATGTGCAACGAAAAAAATTCCAATTAAAGCATCTGCCGCTCAGTCGCTCAGCTGCTCGGCCGCCTTTGTGTGTCGCTTGCGCAATCACACGGCAACTTCTGGCTGCAACATCCATCCCAGTCCCCATCCCCAACCCCAACCCAATTCCAGCAACTGCAAGCCCAAACTTGAAATCAATCCCAATCCCCAGCCAAAACCCAAAGCCATAGCCAAAGCCATAGCCAAACCCCAGTCCCGGGCGCATCCATTGCGTCGTCTTATGTAACCCATCGGGAGCGACAGGAAGCCATCGGTAATGGCCTTAAAATACACACTTTATGCGCAGGCAGCGGCTCCAATTAGAGTTTGGTTAATTGCAGAGCGGCAAAGTTGCTCATTAGATTCCTTGAAGATGGTCGCTAGGCTGCGAGTTGACTGGAGTTGACTTGCTACTTGCCACTTGCCACTTGCGATGGGTTGCCTGCCGCACCCAAGCCCCAGCCTAAGCCCCAGCCCAAGCCCAAGTCGCAGTCGGAAGCTAACGGTACCCACATGCAGTCAACACACAATCATCAACTGCCACATTTGGTTGTAAACTAATTGATCGTTAAGTTTATTTCCGCGCCTCTGATGGCAGCGGCAGTGGCAGCGGCAGCGGCAGAGGCAGCGGCAGCGAATGCCGAGTCCCGTAGCCGCCGCAGGGACGAAGCGGAGGACGAGGTGAAGGCTTCAGCTGCGCTGAAAGTAAGTCATAAAGCGCCAACTTTTTATGACAACAACTAGAACGAGCGGCATGTTGCACGCGATCTGACAGCCAACACCAACACCAACAACAACGGCAACAAAAAGAACTATCGATGTGGCACGCAAAAGCCCCGAACAATGACGATGCCCCAAATGATGACGTTGCCGCGCGGACAGAGCTATGGGCGGGGCAGCGACTGTGGCACATGAAGAGCTATCCGAATATCTGGTACATTTCGGTAAAGTTTTATGGGCTCCAAAGGCAGCCGCAGGGATGGAGGGGGAGGGAACAACAACAACAACAACAACAACAACAAAGGAAACAACTGAAAGTCATAAAAGAAAATGCGCTGCATGTAAAATTTTGAAAAGCAGAAAAAAAAAGTGAACATGGAAATGGATAGAAATCGATTTGTGCCCGTTTTTGTTTTTCAGATTCTTTAACAAGAAAACTTGGAAAAACTGAGGAAAACTGAGCGAAGTCGGGAGAATTAAGAAAATGAGGAAAATCTGATGCAGTCGCCGGTCAAAGTGAAAGGTAAAAGATATGGGGGCCAATCATAGGAATCACGAGTGAGAGTTTCGATTGGAGCTGAGAATCTGATTGTGTAGGTAGACTCAGGTGGGGGGTAAAGCGGGAGAGGGTATCGACGGGGTGATACCCTGTAAAGGGATACATCTCAGGCAGTGCTACAGTTGAGCAACTCTTCTTCTTTAAGTTGAACTTTGTTAGGGAAATGTTGGGGTTCAACTTGAGGTCTTTTTCTTATATACTCTCTGATATACCCTGTAAAGATATAAATGGGGTATACAAATTCTGAAAGGGTGGCACTTCTCTGCCTCATAGAGTAATGCTTAAATCGGATTAAGTTGTATCCTTTATGTCTGCTTTTAGAGTTAAGCCTTGAGTAACTTAGAATCAAGGATATAATTTTGATACCCTGTAAATATCTCATCCATTTAAAGTCTCTTAATTGAAGCTGAAATAATTTTATTTAAACAAGTTAAATCACAAACTTCAAGTAAAAGGAGATTTATTCCTTTAAACTCCTTCTCTGTGTCATCTCTCTGTCATCTCCCAATGACTCTTTACGCTTATTCGACCTTGGGATACCCTGTAATGGATCTCACCTAAGGAAATCTAATCTAAGTTGCAATCCCAAGAAAAAAGGTAGTCCCCATTTAAAGAACTGCCTCAAATGACTTCCTATAAAATATGAAAGCTTTAGGTTATGGCACACGCGTTACAAGCAGTGAACTGCTAGTACTTAAGCAGCGCTGCTTTTGATTCTGTTTTTTACATATCAAAGAATTAACAGCTCAGAAGCAGCGCTGCTTTTCATCTAAGACCTCAAGAGCAGCGTTATTTGTGCATCTCCTTACTTGAAAGCTGCGCTGCTTTCATCACTCAGATCAAAAACAGCGCTGCTTAGCTTTGTGTATATGATAAGTCGATACTCCTGAAGCTCCTGTGCATCAGAGACTTCACTTCTTGAACCTGAAGAATTTGAAGGGCAGTGTTTTTTGTGCTTTAGAATCCCAACGCAGCACTGCTCAGAGCACTGCTTATGGAACTGCTTAGAACACACGCATTCCAAAAGCAGCGCTGCTTTACTTTTTCTTTATTCTAAATCTGCACTGCTTTTCCTTCAAGCAGCCCACAAGCAGCGCTGCTTCTCCTTTTAACAACTAACGAGCAGCGCTGCTTTTCCTCTTTACCACTCGAAGGCAGCGCTGCTCGCAGTCCAAGAGCAGCGCATCATTCCCTAAGCTTCACTTGTCCGTGAGTCCATCAGACCCAAGCGATGGGCCTGAAGTCTTTACAGGGTAGAGAAAACTAGGAAAAGTTCTCAGAACTGAGATAAAAAAACGGCAAAAATGTAAAATTTATGGAGAACAAATGATGAAAAGTTTTGTATCTTCTTCCACCTAAAGATACAACTTTCAAAGATACTTCGGAATTGAGATAAAAGAACAGTAAAGCGATGGGAAGTCTTTCTTCTCGATTCTAGTTGTTGTTGTTGTTGTTGTTGTTGTTGTTGTTGTAGTTGCCCTGGCTGTTGTTGTTGTTGCTGCTGCTTCTTGTGCCCATAGCTGCTTGAATCGAAGAGCTGCTGACCCACTGGCCACATGCAAATGATGTGCGCAGCGCGTGTGAATGTATATGTGAGTGTATGTGTGAGAATATATGTGAGTGCATGTGTGTGTGTGTGTGTGTGTGCGTGTGAACGCTTGTGTGCAGTTAAAATGTTTGATAGACAGGAGCCGAGGCACTGACGAGATGGCAAACTGCTGAGCAGCCGATGAACTGACTCCTGAGGCACTTGCTGTTGCATGTCTTTCATGTGCAACCCACACACACACACACACATACAGTCCTACGCCTAATGCGTTGGCGTTGACTGGAGTCAGTCTACCTTTTGGGGATCGTCTTATGCTGCGGCTGCTTGGCCTTTTTTGGGCAGCTTCTCATTTTTTTTCCGTGTAGCCCAAAAATAAAACAAGCGTTTGAATCTTGTTGCTTGTCTGTGGCTCCTTTGTTTACTTCAAGTGTTGCAGATCCTAAACAACCCAGGCAGCCAGCGAGAGAGAGGGAGAGGGGGAGAAGGGGGAGAGGGAAAGGAAAAGGGAAAGGGAGCGAGGGTGATAGTTGGGGATGGGGAACGAGCGGTAGGGGAGGGGGGGAGCGGAACTTGTTACCAAAGCTGCTGCAAGAACAAGCGATCTTAATTTACGTTAGCTCGTTAACTTGGAATACCGTTAGGTCGTATATCTAGAAACAAAAGCAAAAACAACAACAACAGCAACAACACGAAGAAAAACAAAAGCAAGAAAAAAGCTCTTTCACTCTCAGGCCCAAGCAGCAAGGCACATTGCACGGTCAGCCCGGTTCTGGCCAGGTCTGTTGAGGTCTATACGGTTCTGGCCAGGTCTGGGCTGCTCTGGCCACGACGTCTGGGCTGCTCTGGTCCGGTCTGGTCTACTTTGCGGCTGCAACCTTTTTTGGGCATTTACAACGCCTCTGCGGCTACTTGAAGTGCCTTTGTTGCTGCTGGTGGGTCGGTGGTTTGGTGGCTCGCTGGCTATGTCGGTGGGTCGGTGGTGGGGGGGGCGCGTGAAAATCCCATTGTAACCCCGTCCATCGACTGGGCCAAAGAAAAGCCACAAGAACAAACAAATGGCAAATGGCAAATGGCAAGAGACAAAAAAGCCACCAAAAGATACAAAAGTATCTGAGTATCTGAGCATCGGAGTATCTGTATCTGAGCGCGGTAATCAACATTTTGTGGTCAAGCGTAGCGAAAGAAGTGAAAAAAAGAAGAAATGCCATTGGTTTCGCATGCTTTATTGCCAATTGGAAAGTTGGCTAACACAAGAGCACAAAAGCGCTGGCCAACTCGGTGGCAGGCCGCCGCTGGCGGCCAGTGGTGGGCAGTGGCATGCAACGGGCCGTGCAACAGAACGGAACAGAGGAGAACAGAACGGAACAGAATGGAACCCAGAAAGCCATTCGTGCCACACTCTTCGGGTGCCAGAATGCTTTATGTGGCATGTGGCATGTGGCATTGTCCGTGTTAACTGTAATTGGCAAATGCAAATGTCAGAGCGAGAGGGAAGCAAATCCGAACAGAGGGGGGTGGGAGGCCAGCAACTGAATTATGGCTAAAAACAAAACATCCGTTAACTAATAAATTGTTAGAAAAAAATTGATTTAATGACCACAACAACGATGGATCATTGAAGCGGTGGGGGGTGGTGCGGTGGAGCGGTGGGGCGGCTGGGGGAAAAAAATGTCTTAACTAATTGCATTCTTCCGCGTTCGAGGCGCTGCGACCTGAACGAATGCAGTGACAGCTAATCGAATTATATATATAATCGCGGCGACTAACTAGCCACCAGCTAACTAGCCATCTAACTGAGTGACTAGTGACTGGCCGACTAACCGACCAACTAGCTGCTAGTCAGACCGACTAACTAACGATCCATCACAACATCACAACATCCCAACGGTCGATACATCAGCCGATCAATTGAGTCGGTTGAATGCCAACGCCATAATTCCGTATAACAGTTGTGTCTGAAGAGTTGGGAGGTGGGGCGGCGGCAGGTTGTGGGAGGGGACACACACAGAGACCACCAGAGACCGCCGAGCCAAGTCAACTCCGTCAAGTCAATCAATTAGGCATTTCAACACATGTTGTTTACAGTTCTAATTCTAGACGCGTTTCATTTAAATGCCACGGTGTCTGTCGGGGATTGGGTATGGGTATGGGTATGGGTATGGGCATGGGTATGGGAGTGGGTATGGGAATGGGTGTGGATATGTGCATGGCCAGAGAACATGCAACATGCAACCGCCGTTGTTGGGGCGTGCATTATTTTTAAAATAGGACGACGGCGCGCTTAATGATTTCCTGGCATTGACTTTAAACTCCACAAATGAGTGAAGGGGGGATGGGGTGAGTGAACGAGGGAGGGGGAGGTATGCGTAGTATACATTTCTCCTATACATAGTTTTATGATCTTCCGTTGCACAAGTGTATATTTTGGGATCCATCGTAACGTAAACTATGCCAATAACTGAGACGGCTTCGTCTTTTGGTCCAAAATGCGGCGAATGACTTGCCGAAAGTCGCCTGATATAGTTACAGGTCGACCCCAATAAGTTAGCATAGTAGCCCCAAAAGAAGCCCTACTCCCGTCCAGTTCCAGTTCCAGTTCCAGTTCCAGTTCCAGCCTCAACTCTGAGTCCGAGGTAATCAATAATTTTCTCAGCTACTCAAAAACTCATTAAGTCGATTTTTGTTGAAGCCCCGCACTAATGGCGTTGAGTTGTGGCTAATCTCTGGGAGTGAGTGAGGCAGGGGAAGGGGAGGAGGGTGGGGAGACGGTTTGGTTTACCCATCCATGGGATAGACACAATTTGCACTTTCGTTTAGAAATTAAAAGTGTAAACCTGCTAAACCAACCCAAACCCAAGAACATGTCTTAATGGAGTAGCCGCCAGAAGTGGCCGAGGAGGCGACTCTTTGAAATATCAATTAGGAGTCTCTAAGCTTGGCCAAGAGGCAGCTGGCCTTTTTTGATTAATGATGTGCCACATCAAGGCCAATCCGAGCTGGGGGCCAGGCCAACTGAGGCCAAGCAAATATCGGCAGCATATCGAATAAAGTTGCCACCCAAAAGGTGGGGCTGCCCCGTCAAGGAGTCTGATGTCAGCTTCCAGATTTGATTAATAGACTCTGCCGCCCATTTAAAGCCATTGTTGCTCTATGCAGATCAAAAGTGGGCGTAGCCGAATTACAAATCCCCTACAATAGAAATAAATACATTTATCTATAAATTCAATAGTTTTGAGTTTAAACATCTGAGTGGAAAACGCTCTGAAATTATATGAATTATCTGAGGGTATGTTTGTGTGTGTGTGTGTGTTTAATTTATATTTATTAGAATATCAGATATATATTTATATAGAATAAAAGTCAGATCTGATACCATAACTTATGTATATTTAAATATACCCACTGATTGACTTTTTTAATGCAATTCAAATAATAAAAAATGATTCGTAATTAAAATGTCAGAATTTTATTAAGGTGGCTTTTAATGGACTTTTATAAGGTTTATTGATACAACCGATTTATATGTCAGAGCTTAAAAGCAATTAAATTTCTGGTTCTCCTTAATAGTAAAGAAATATCGATTTAATTTTTTATTATTTATAATATTACTTGTACATATAACATACTTACATATAACATACTTAAGATAAATAAAAAATGCTTGAGCTTCGATATTTTTGAGATTGGAAATTTTATGGAATAATTAGATTATTTGGAATGTGTAGATAAATAAATAATACACACATTAATATATATATATATATACATAAATATATAAATAATACCAAAAAATAAATATTATATATATAAATTAAAATAAATATTATTATATAAATAAATCAATGATAAATAATTCATATTATTGAATACATTGAAAGCACATAAAATTCATGTTTTATAAATAAAATAAATTTCCTATAATTTTATAAAATATACGAAACAATAAACATTATATTATATAATAATATATATATATTTATAAATATTATAGCCACAATTTTCTTCAAATGAAATGTCCCAAATTTAAATCATTTTCTCTTTCAGCTTTTATTTATTTTCAATTTTTTGTTTCGCCTCTAAAAATGCATTTATAGCACTTTTGACACTAGAAGTCATTATAAACATTGAATATTTGCTTATTTCCAAGAATCTGAGGTAACTCAGGTGACTTCTACAGGTACGAGGAAATGTCCATTTGTTAATGAATATAAATTGCACAATTATTTGCAGCCACGAAATATTCATTTCAATTTTTATGGCAACTCATTTGTCAGATCTTCTCTTGCCCAGAAATATCATCATATTCCGGGTATGGCTATGGGTATGGGTTCGGATATGGGGGGTATGGAAATGGGAATGGGAATGGGCATGGGAATGGGCATGGGAATGGGAAAGCGAGGGAATGCGAATGGGAATGTGCACGGGCCTCGGTCTGTGGGCTTAAAGCATCTACAATTGACCTGAATTTCGAGTAACGCTCGTGCCGGCAAGCGCTTAACCTTGACACCAGCGGCGATGGGTTTGAATCTCGGCTGTTGGCTTTTTTGGTGCGCTGCGTCGTCGTCATCGTCGTCGTCGTCTACACCGTTAAAGTCAAAAGTGAGGCTTGTCGTTTTGTCTGTCACACTGGCGTTCGGCTATCGGGTATCGGCTATCAGTTGTGGGCTGTCGGCTGTCGGCTGTCGGCCGTCGGCTGTTGGTGGTCGGCTGTCTGTCTGTCGTTAGTTTGGCTTTTAGTTTGCTGCGGGTTGCTGTTAGATTTCAAGTCATAAAAAAAGTATTTTTTGCGCATTCTTTTCATTTTCTTCTTTTTTTTTCATTTTCTTACTTTTTTTTATGCTTTGTTGTTCTTGCTTCCCGGCGCTGAGACAATTGCGTGGCGAAGTCAAGGCGAATAAATCGCAAAGTCTTTCGCAGTGCTTATGGAGAGTGCGGCATTTTTTATGATCTTGTTTTTTATCCAATACCCTAAATGCTCTCTAAGTTCTTGTTATTCTCTCCAGTTGTTTGTGTCTCCGCTATTCAGTGTAATATAATTTTATAGTTCATCTTGTGTCTCCGGTTACGTGCAGCACTTTTATTACACTACAAGAACTTCTATATATATTCTATAAATATCCATATATATATATCATTCCACCAGCCCACCTATTCACCTATATACATATATATATATATAGGAACCTATAAAATCTGTACATATCCCACCCACGCTCAAATTACAGTTGCTGCTCAGATTGGGTCACAGGGTCTCAATATTTAATGAAGCTTGGCCAAGACAATGGCCGGTAGTGAGGCGATGTTAATGGAAGTGGACATAAATTGTGGTCAACGGGAGGCAATTTCTTGGCTCTTTAAAAATGTATGCCAATTGGTCAATTTCCGATCTGGCCTCCCCTTCCCCGTCCACCCATCGGATGTTCGGCCAATTAAATGTCATTAACCTGCATCGCCATTAGCCAAGGCAATGGCAACGGATTTGAAATATTTATTAGCAACTTGCCACCATCTCCTTCCTCCCGCACCTCCCCTACTTCTCCCTTCTCCCATCACTCTGCTGTACTCTTTGGTCTCGTTCTGGCCTTTGGGTCGATTTAATTAGGCAAATGGCAAAGCGATCGCTATAAAAGCCGCACATGCCTGCAATTAGTAAAATTATTGGCCAATGCCTCTTGGCCATTGACAGTTCAATCAACTTTGAGTGCAACGAACATGCGATGTGGCACGTTGCATGCTTTATAATAGAAATTGCAAATCAAATATTATGTATACGTAACTGGCAATTCCAAATATCATGTTCCCTGCTCCATTGTTGTGTCAGCGATAGCCAAAAAAAACAACACACAGAAAAAGAGAAAAAACAACAAACAACAGCGGCAGCTGCAAAAGCAAACAACATGCCAACAGCGACGCTGACGCTGACGCTGACGCCGACGTCGCAATGCGACAGCAGCTCCAACACCTTTGGAGTGGCAATTTGTTGCATGCCCCCGACTCCGGTTTGGCGACAAGCGAACTGAGCGAACCCCAAACAGCATACAAATGGTCTTGTTTTATACCCTGTAAAAATCGATCAACATCGCAAGGGTATGCAGAAGTGTGTCAGTATTTGTGGCAGGCTTGAGAACTTGCAACATTTTTGATTTTGCTTAAGCAACAGTTGAACAGATGGCACACAAATGCTCTTGACATGATACCCTGTAAAGATATGAGTGCAGAAGAAGGTATACTGATTTGGTATAGGCATAAAATACTTGAACCCACAGAAAATACTCAGGGAACAGGGAACAGTCCTTCAGGTGGTCAGATGTTGTACCCTGAAATATTAGAGAGAGATATTATAGGGTAGCTCGTTGTAAGGGTTGTTTGTGACTATTGGAAGAGAGTTTCTTTATATACCCTGCAATTATGTTGAATTTGATTTGAGAGCTATACAGTGTTGGTAACTTAAATTTAAAATATTATTTGATCCTTTCCAATACCTTTCAAGATTGGATCTAACAAATCTGTTTTCTTCCCAGCGACTGAAGGACAACTGAATCTTACTCTATACAGGGTATTAATATGTCGAATAGAGAAGCTTTAAGGAAATTTTCTCTAGTATTTTATTTAGTTATCAGTAATTTAGTATATAAATATTATAATTTTAAGAAAGAGGCAATAAATCTAGGCTCTACCTTATTGCAGGGTATTTCTTAGTCGAATACTTCTCTCCCAACATTTTAGATTCTTCAATGCGATTTTTTTATGCGGGATAAGATTAAAAAAAAGTAGATTTAATGCATGGATAACAGTATCTGGACTCCTTATAGATTTACAGGGTATTTCGTAGTCGACTACCCCATCTAGCAGTCGAGTGCTGCTCCAACTTAAACCCGTTGTGTTTAGCTATGACTCAAGCAATCAATTGGCAGCAGCGGCGGCTCCGACGTTGAGTGCGAAATCAACAATCGAACATCTTGAGAATGACTTAACGGCATGAAAAAAGCAACCACTGAACAGCAGCAACAGCAACAGCAACAACAACCAACTGAGGGGCAACAACAACAAGCAGAACAGCGAAAAGGCAAACAAACAAAACAACAATAACAAGAGTAAAAGCCGCTAATAGCTGCCAAGTACCAAAGCGACGCCTTTTAGACGTGTTCGAGTTTTAAGTTCCGGCAAGAGAAACCCCAACTCTGCCCTCGGGTCGCTCTTTGAGCACTTCTAAGCACTTCCAAGCACTGCACACTCTATATGTATATGTGTATATATATGTGCATGTATGTGTGTGTGTGAATGTATGTGGGAAAGTGTGTTTATATGCACGAAGTGTCAAATGCATCCATTGATTGTCATATCTTGTAATTTGTATCTCCCTTATGTCAACAGTCGTCGTTTTTCATTTTTCGTTTTTCTTTTTTCTCTTTTGGCTTTTCTTTATTTTTTTTTTTGGTTTTCTTTTATTTTGAACGATTTTCATTTGCATTGCGCAAAATGCGAAAATTGCGACAACGAAAATTCGTTGCCAATTTTCGATGGCCATAAATTGTAGCAACTGTCGTTTGCATAACAACAACAACAACAACAACAACAACAAAGAGACTCAAATGCAACAAGAGACAAAACTGCAAAACGTCAATTTTCCAATGCGTTTATTGAGTTCGCATAAATTTTCAGTTCGACTTCAGTTTTCATGGCTGAACTGATGAATTGATAGATGGACGCAGCTATGGGGAATTCCATTTCACGGTTTTCCCTATCAAATTTCCATTTCCATCGAATTTCCCATGCCACGACGCGAGTACAAAAATCGTAAATATGAGGCAAATGTGGCAGTAAAAACATGAAAGGACATTAGAAATATTTAAGGGGGAAAAATAAAAAAATGCAATTATAAAAAGAAAACTATTAAAAGGAAATTGCAAAACTAAAAAAATAATTAATATGAGGTAAACCAGTTAAAAACAATATTAAGAAATCAAAATTATTGAAAATAAAATAAGGGAAATAAAATAGAATAATAAATATTAAAAATAATATGGAAACAAATTAAAAAAAAATAATAATAAATAGAATGAAAAAAAAAAATAAAATTTAAAATTTATAATAGATAAGCAAAATGAATTTACCTAAATAAAAACATTAAAGCTAAAATTAATATTAGGAGGCTTCTAGGCAATTAAAAATTATGAATTTATTTAAACAATTTTTTTTAACTTAATTAAAGTAAGTAAGTTACATACAAGTGAAATAAATCAAATTATTTGGGGACATATATTGAAAATAAAAATAATTAGATCTTTAACAATTATGTATATTTTTTTTAATATAATAAATTAGAATTAATCAATAATTAAATTAATCAATAAATCGCTTGAGCCGAAAAATCAATTTCCATATAGAACTTTAGTAGAGTTACTTCAGTTGATTGTTCGACACTTAATTTTTATTAATATAATTAAATAAAATTTTATTTTTATTATATATAATATATCTTCTTAAATTAATAAATATCAACTAAAAATGCTATATCATATTTTTATTTTTTATTTTATTTTACTTGAAATTTACATTAAAATATTTTCACCTCACCGCGTGGTTAATTATAATTATAAAGTAAAAGATATTAGATAAAATATGTAGAGTATGTAAGTAAAATAATACTTAATTATAATATATGATATACATATAATTAAAAACTCCCATCACTTGCATCATTCAAAGTGATTTAAGTGTTTTTCTAGTCAATAAATCACATAAATAAATTAATCCCCAACTCATCATCTGATGCTTCCATAAATCAGATGAAATCTGTTGTTCAGTTTTGTACCCAAATCCGCAAAGTTTGTCCACTTTTATGATACTTTATTTTTTTTTTATTTTTTTCTATTTTTTTTTTTTATTTTTTATTTGGGTGGCACATCAAACGAAAAACCGAATCGTCGCGCTTTTAATTAGACACACAAAATAAATTAAATTATAAAACCGACAAAATAAAATGATTTTTTTTTTTTTTTCAAATTGCTACAACTGTTAAAATGTTAAATTTGTTTATTTTGTTATTGTTGTTGTTGTTGTTGTTGTTGTTGTTGTTGTTCAACCGCTTCAACAATTTATTAGCAGCCAAAAAATTGATTGATCTTCTGCCCCTTTGCCGCCCACGAGCAATGAGACTTGCCCCTGGACAGTTCCCCGGGTCTGTCTGGCTGCCTTCTATGGCGTGTCTGTCTACCCAACCATCCATCCATCTATCCATCTATCCACCCATCCAGCCATCCAGCTATCTAGCTATCTATCGGTCCGTCGGGGTTCAATCAAAATTTGTAATGAACAAGCCGGAAAAAATTAAACACACACTGAAAAAAATTCTGTCTATGGCGCGTTTGTTGTTTGTTTTTCTATTGTTGTTGTTGTTGTTGTTTTGTGGCTGCTGTAGCTGTAGCTGTGGCTGTGGCTGTGGCTGCTGCTTAGCATCGACTGGCTTACAATTTTTAATGATACAATTTAAAATCAACACAGACTCATGATTTTGCATATTTTGGGCATTAAACCCGCGGCCCCCAAAATCCAACGGCTGACGCTCTGATTCCATTCCGGCTGCCCGGGCGCATAATTCAGACACGGTTCTCAGTTCTGTTAGTAACGGCAATCAATGTTTGGGGCCAAGACCGGAGCTGCCCTGCTGTGATTGTGGCCAAACTGTGGTGTAGTGGGCGAGTGAGAAGTGAGGGGAGGGGAGGGGCAGGAAAAGAGAGTTGCTCTGCCGGCCAAAAGCTATCAAATAAATAAACTCGCGACCTCCCCAAACGCAGCGTGTGCGAAAGTTTTATTCTTTCTTCAAGAATTCGCCAGCTTCTCCTCTACTACCTCGGCGATGGGTGTGTCGTGGTTCAGTGTGGCGATGGCCAGGGGGGAAGGGGGAAATGTGAAGGAAAATGTTTATGACAAGGCAACACATTTTCAGCTAAACGGCGTGCATTACTTTTAATTAAAGGCAACGCCAGGAACTGCACATGACTTGAACTTGAACCCAACTAACGAGTGGCCCCGTCCGCAGAGATGAAGCATCAGATGGAGGCCAGTGCACGACCATGCCAAGAAGCATAACCACAGCTGCAACAACAACAACTGCTGCTAAGGTTCCCGACAACGACCACCACTGTGTCTAATTCCAAGCTCGAGCCGCACATGATTACCCATAAGCTGACATCGCTCGTTCCACAGTTCGTTGCACAGAGCGTCACAGTTTGACTTTAATCAGTTTGCAACAGCAGCAGCAACAACAACAACAACAGCTTACACTGCCCGAGTGGCAAGCTGACATTTGATGTTAATTTGCATTGAGTGACATTGCGCATACGCAACGTTGTCCGTCATCCGCTTAATTACACGAAACTTCGACCTGCACTCGCAGTCCTTGAAAATTACAATTAATTCTCACACACACATTAATTAGCTTCGGTTTGTAATGAGTATTTATACACACACACACATATCCCTCTCGATTCGTATGCAACTCTTAACAGGTGTGAATAAACTCTTGGAGTTTTATGTGAGTTTCGATTTACGCATTTTTATTGCGTGTTAATCGAATTACTTTCCGATGCAAATCGCTCTTTAATCGAATGACTATAAATTTTACAAATTGTATGTATGGGAAATAAAAAATGAAGGGTTCATGATTGGACAACCTCTTTGAATGGGTGTCTGTGACTGAGGGACACCCTTCATCAGCTTAAAATAAATTTGTTAGTTTTTCATATTATTCATTTTCTTATATAAAACTTCGATCTATAAATATTTATAAAATTAAATCTTTATCTGAATATTTTTGAGAGTTTTTCAGAGATTAATCTGATTCATCTGGGTTCATTTAACATTCAAAATAATTCATCTATCTATTCATCCTTAAAACTATTCATTCACATATCTAATTACTATCGACTCATCGCATGTTCACCCAACTTTATTTATTGTTCATCCCTTGGTTTCATTGTTCATCTCATCATCATTCAACCAAGAATTTGGTTCACTCTTCCAAATATTCAGAAGTTCTGTTCACCTACCCAACTATTCATTTCCGCACCTACCTGTCTGGTCATCTATAGCAATGCGTTCATATATTCAGCTATGAATTTATTCATTCATCGATCTTCTATCCATTCATTCATCCAGCTGAACAAATTCATTTCTACATCCACTGATTCATCTACCCAATCACATATTGCTTCATCTGTTCATCCGTTCATCTATTCATCCACACATCTGTTCACTACTTCATTCCATCTATACATGAATTTATTCATTCCTTCGTCAACCCATCTATTCATGAGTTCTTGTCTTTTCAGAATTTCAAATTTTTAATTGAAGTTTGGAACATCTGAGCTTTAAATTTATCACTCATTCCTCCGCTAAGTGATACCCCTTCGAGTTTCACTGTTCAGTGGATCTTTTTTAGGAATCTGATAGACTTCATTAATTGATTTTACGTCCACGGGTTGGTATTCAGTTGATTCAGTTGCTTCAGGTGCCTGAGGTGCCTGAGGTGCCTCGGGTGCCTCAGGTGCCATCGACAGCCCACGCCCAATTCCAGCAAATAATTAGCATAAAGCACGTGCGCGCCTTCCTCATTTGTATGCCCGACTGGGAGCTGGAGTTGGAGCTGGTGCTGGTGGCGGAGTTGGAGTTGGAGCTGTCTATTGCCACCAGTTTGGCAGCTGTCTGCGGCAGGTACCGGCCCTGAAGCGGACTGTGAACTGTGGTCTGTGCGATGTGGGCTGAGGGGGCGTTGCAGGGGAAGCCACGTATCACAGGGTTGCTACCTGTTGGCAAAATACACAGCACAGGTGTGTGCAGAGAACGCCTTTCGGGCTGAGCAACTCGAAGCGATTCGTTGTTGATTTTATAGTCATTCTACAGGCAACGCACAGAGCAACCCTCGCAGCCAATGGCGCATTCCATGCCATTTAGTTGCCTTGCATTCTGAGCTCTGCGCTGCTTGATTTATGCCTAGAGGCCAATGCATGAATCACAACGCAACTCAGCTGAACTGAGAAATGAGTGCTTCTACTTATATCATTTTTTATAGACCAATGAATACCCTAGGCTTCGCTTGAAAGCCGCCTTATGCTCTGCTTATACCCTGTAATTGGGAGGCAGTTATGAAGCATAACTTTTAATCTGTATTAAACTGACTCGGAATTTTATACCCTGTAGTTAGTTAAAATTAATAAGTTATACGTGATTAAAAAGTAAAGGATAAAATATTGAAAGATGAGCAAAAGGACTAGATATCTGAATATCCTGTATAACTTAGAAGGCTTATAAAACCGAGAGGAGGAAAATGTATTCCCAGTATTCTGCTAAGTAGGAAAAATACTTTAACAATACGTAACATATTTTAAATTTCGCTGATATATAAAAAAATATTAAATAAAAATTTAATTTATTTTTTTATTTTTATTATTTATCAGTGTTAATTTTAAAATATTTTTTAATTAATTAATTGCCAGCTCAAGTCAGACTTGCCTCTCATTCATCCATTATAGATCTTAATATTTTTGAGTAGGAGAAGCAAAGAGCCTGATCTTTCTTTCTCTTTTCTTTATTTCAATTATCGATTTTACACATTTATCGAAACATATCGATAGATTTGTATTAAACAGAAACCGATACAAAATTCGTTGACTTCTCTGCCAAAGAAAATCTCTGAACTTCTCTTCCGATTATCGTTCTGTGTGTCTGAAAGGTCTGTAGATCAGTTGACCTATAAAAAGCCGTCAATATATAAATAGATTAAATAAATTATGATAAATGAATTATAAAATATTTATAAATAATATATAAATCAAAATTAAAGTTCTACTTTTCAGCTTTTCTCCTGACGAGAATAAATTTCAGCTCGAATTTCCCTGTAAAAAATTTCAATGATTTACTTTTCTCTCCTGCGATTGCATCGCAGCGGATTATCCTTTCCTCTTGGCAAGTGCATATACTTTATGGGATCCTATCACTCACCTGGATCTACTCCAATTACAGGGTATATTTATCTTGAAATTCAGAGCTGCTTTGCTGTCAATCGCAGATGCAAAATCTCAACCCAAATGAACATCGAATCGCATTTATTTTTCTACCTGTGGCGCAATTCTATTGCACCTCAGATTCAGACAGCGATTGTTGTAGTTGTAGTTGTAGACGGAGTTGTTGTGGTTGTTGTTGTGGTTGTTGTTGTTATTGTTGTTGTTGTGCATTGTTTTTATTGTTGTGCTTTACTGCTATTCCAGGCAATGTGGAGCAGGTTTTCCATTTCCATTTCCATTTTATTTGCGGTCTGCACATTTCACGCTTTGCCAAATTGCCAACTTGACCGGCACAAAAGCTGAGCACGAATAAGCCGCCAGGTGGGCGGGTGTCTCACATGTGTGTTTGTGTGTGTGTGTGTGTATCCTATGTCTTGTGTTAGTTTGTGCTCATAACATTTTATTTAATGCACATTTCGTTCACAATTTGTTGTTAATGAATGCAAGCGCAGTGCACGGCTCCTCCTCGCCCCTCCCTCTGCCCCAAAGCTCCTCCTCCACCTGCCTGGCAATTTATCCCCCGACTGCCCTACCCCTTGTTGCATGGCTAGCTGTTAGTTGCCACAGATTTGCAGCAAATTGCGCCCACAAATGAGGTCAGGCAGCCGCACAATGCGCGCTCCGTTACTTACGGCCGCTTCACGTGTTGACTTGTGAAAGTAAACGCCTCCCCTCCCAGCCGCTTGCCACACGCCCACCCCACACCCCGCACCCCGCACCCAACACTCTCTTTGTTCACCTCCCTCCGCTGTTTGCTGTCTGCCGCCTGTTGCAACTGCGCTTGCAATTTCGTGTGAGCCTGCAACTAACCTTCACATAAATTATTCCCATCCCATCCCCAGCGGAGACTCGGCCATCGGAGGCACGTCGCTTGGCAGCTTAAGACATCGTGATAAGCGGCAAGATGTTTATCTGGCTAGCAAATTACATGAGGCACCGCCTAGGCAAGTGTTGTTGCAGATGTTGCACGAGGAATGTGCAACGAGCGGCAGAGAGGGAGAAATTTAAGCTAAGAAGAAGAATGTGGCCGGTGGGTGAAGTCTGAGGAGGCTGGGGAGGCGGCAGGGAAAAGTGAGTGTAACCATGCAACATGTTGGAGAAATGATGTGTCGAAAACAATTGCCAAAACCCGGAGAAGGGGGCAGCCGAAAGAGACGGATCTGCGGATTCTTCCAGAAGAAGAAGAAGAACCAATCAATCCATTAAAAATATTTATTACACAATCTGAGCCCAGATAAAACTCACAGCTCCGTTCGACGCTTCGCCGAGGCTAATGAGGCGCCAATAATATATTTTTAATTGGATTCCAAGACATGCATATCCATGTGTGTGTGTGTGTGTGTGTGTGTGTGTGTGTGTGGATAGTCATATATGCATGATTATTGTTATTTACGTACAACATCGATCGCAGCCCAAGCCCATATTTCATAGGCTCTGCCCCGCCGCCAAGAATCTACGTGTAGCTCCAATCACTTCGATAACACTTGGAATACAAAATGAGGGTCATTAATTTTATACCCGGGCAGAGACTGTGTACACACACTCCAAGTCAGAGGCAGAGTCACAGTCGGTCTGTAGTTGGAGTTTAAGTTAAAGCTGGAGCTGCCGTCATCGTTCTCCGTACGACGAGCAGTCCTCCGTCCTCCGTTCGCCGTCCTCCGTTCGCCATTCGCCGTCCACCGTCCGTCAGTCACTCAGTCAGTTCGTCAATCATAACCCGTTTCGAGTACAAATCAAACTCGTTATCGTTCCAAAAAGATCTATGAGCCCAATAAAATGACCATAAACACACACACACACACACACACCTATACATACAGGCATACAGTTATATGTGTGGAACGCCTACCTTGCCATAGGCTGCCCCAATGACTCGCTTGTCCCCGGAAAAATTGTCAAGCTCTACGTGTTCGGTCATCTTTGTGCGGGTGAGGGGCGGATTGGGGAGGGAGTGGTGGGAATGGTGGGTAGGCAGGAGCAGTGGAGGATAGGCGGCGGCAGGCGAGACAAGCAAAAGGAGGTTAAACCGATGGCAGCATTTTAATTGCAGCGACGGCCGTAAATGTCGTTTACATTTGAACCTACGGCCGGGGGAGTCGTGGCTGGCGTGGATTCTCTTTGGATTTTGGATTTTTCGTCTTTAATCTTTTAGTTGATTCTATTTGCTCCTTCTCGTTTCTGGCCTCTCTTCTATTTTTATATTTTTCCCTCTCTTTTTGTGGGTCATGTCTGGCTAATCAGTGGCAGCTCAGCAGCTCGGCAGCTCGGCAGCTGGACAGCAGCTGGGCGGCAGTTGTCACGCCCACAGCCATTTATCGGCCTTAGTCTTTAGATGCCGCCTTTATTAAACATATTTTCCGCTATGTCAGCCACAGACAGAGACGGAGACAGAGACAGAGACTCAGTTGACCGGTGGGGGGGGGGGGGGGGGGGCGTGGCGGGCAGACAAGGTAAGCGAGGGCAGGCGCATGTCCGTGCAGAAGGGAAGCTGCGGTACGAGCGGGGGGAACATATCTGAGAAAACGTGAGCTTATGGTTTATGGCGACTTAATAAGCCTCGCCAGCTCCAGCAGCTCCGGCAGCACCGGCAACCTGGCAGCCTGGCAGCTTGTTGCCCCTTGGTCTTGGCCACGACTCTGCGGCCATGTCGACGTCAACTAATGGCTCAGCGACTGGCGACCGCATCTGTGGCACCATCACAAGCAGCGGCAGTGGCAGAGGCAGAGACAGAGACAGAGTCAGAGGCAGCGGCAGAAGCAGAGGCAGAAGCAGAGGCAGCGGCAGCACATTAGCTGCAGCACCTAAGTGCTGGTCCGGGATGTGGTTGGAGTTGCGAGTGGAGCTGCGAGTGGAGCTGCGAGTGGATTGCCGCATGATAAACAACCGAAGCGTTTTAAACGGCTTCATTAATCTTATTCAGCGCTCCGCTGCGCTTGTCTATTAAAGCTTGTAATGCCAACTCCATCTCCAGCTCCAACTCCAACTCCAACTCCGACTCCAACTTCATCTCCAACTCCAACTCCATCTCCAACTCCAACTCCATCTTCAACTCTGAGTTACTAGGATCTCGGATCTCTTGGAGCTGCTGTTGATGAGCAGCTGTGGCAATCGCAATCACCAGCAGCAGCAACGACTGTGGCAGTGGCAGTGGCAGCGGCAGCAACGACAGCGGCTCAGGTTCAAAATGTACTAACTGTCAGCTTCATTCCGGCATTTTATGAGCTGCTGCCTCCGTCGGATGCCAGTGGCAACTGTCAGTGGCAGTGGCACTGCCAGTGCCAATGCCAATGCCAAGGCTCCAGCTCTAAGCTAGCCTCCAGCCACTCGCCGCTGTCATTGGCGGTCATGAGGAGCACAGAGCTGACCACGTGATGGACTCGCACTGCTCCACGGCTCGTAGATCAAATTGCAAAGATGAAATGAAAGTTAAAATATTTTGTGTTCCGTTGCCTCATCTAAACATGTTTTATTTTATGACCGAATATAATCAGATTTGCTGCACATTTACATGTGGCGGCGTGTAGATGCCACATTCTGTGGCGGCCACATAAAAGCAAGGGCTCAGCTCCGGCAAAAATGGGGAAGACACTTAAAAAGGGCTTCACGTGACCATCTCTAATCTGTGCTTAATTACATGCTCGAGCTGAGCGGAGCTGAGTCAAGAGCGATTTGCGTGACAGGATTAGGTGTCACGTGTGTCCATCCTTTTGGGGTCACGTGCTCATCGTCCGTCCTGAGGTCTTTCAAATTGAAGTTTATGCATCGTCTTATGCATCGACGACGGGAAGCGTATGTCTTGTGCATGTGACGAGCTGACAAAGGATTCCTTCGATCCGTCGCTCCTCTCTCCTTCCTCTTCTTCTTCTTCTTCTTCTTACTCTTTATCTTTGTCTCTGTCTTTGTCCGCCTTTGGAATGCCGCCTCATCATAACCATGACAATTTCTTGGCTCTGTGCCCTGCCCTGCCCTTCCTCGCCTTATCATTTCATAATGAATTTGTTTTGTCAGCTAATAAATTATAAGCATCACGCTCCACTCTCAGCCCACAAGCAACACACTCACACACACACACACACACACACACATGTACAGAGAGCAAATACTAGACACATCATAATCAGCATCCGCATCGCCGTCGTCATCATTGGAAAAAAAGGCTGTTGCCTGTTCTGTTGGCGGGTTTATCGTGGGGCCCGTTGATTTAGTGGCCCGCAGTTTGCCGGGTTATTAGCTCTTTGCCCTTTGCCTGGGAACAAATTGCATTTTGATTTATGTTCGTTGAATTAGCTAATCTTCTGGAGGAGCGCAGGAGACATGCGACAGGCCGCAAAGCCCCGAGACGACAAACGCCCACATTTTCCAAGCACAAACAGACGGTGGGCGGGGATGCCAACAGGAAATGCCTTCGATACGTTGTAAATCTATGAATATGTAGTATGTACCTGTATGTGTGAGTCTATGTGTGTGTGTGTGTGTGCGCTGGCCACATCAAAGGGCATTTAAAATCCAAATTGGTAATTAAGTAAAACGCATAAACCGCAAACTGGAGCCGGTCGATTATTTACACTTCCGTACAGAAACTTTTAGCAGTGAGTGTGTCAAAGAGATTGACGAATTGAGAGAATGACCGACTGACTGAATGGCTGACTGACTATACAAATGCGGGAGCCGAGCGGAGGGGGGGCGAGCGAGCGGACGGGGGACGGGCTTCAGTGAGGCGCATTTCCTTTTAAAGTGCAGCCGCAAAAGTGAGGCAAGGAAATTGTATTAAGTAACCGCAAGCGGAGGTTCAACTTAAATACTTGCCACATGCCACGCCAGGGCCAACGACTTGGCGGCTACAAACACAACAAACAACTGGTAATTGAGTCATCAGACCGTCTACACCAACAACAGGAATCGGTAATCACGAGCGGACGGGGCGGGGGAAGGCTACAGAGAAAGGGAAAGGGGGAGTGGAGGGCGGGGGGGCGGAGGGCGGAGGGCGGGGAGCCGGTAAGCAGGAACCAGGAACCAGCAACTAACAACCGGCAATCAGAAACCGAAACTAGTTCGTAGCCATGGCTCAGTGTCGACTGCGGCATGTAAATATTTGCGGCAGGCAAAGGGAGAACATCCGCAGCGACAACAAACATTGCTCCACATTTTGTTGCAAATACGCTTTTTGGCCATGCGCTCATTAGGGCCCAGTGTTTGTTCAACCAGTTTGTGCGGCAGGCAGCCAGTTTCCAGTTTCCAGCTCCCAGTTTCCCGGCTTCAGGTTCTATTCCAGGTTCCGGGATCCTAATCTCTATGCTGCCTGCCACCACGCCACAAAATTAATGCAATGCAAATTTGTGGCAAATGCCGCTGACATTGTCTGCTGACCCGATTCCCCATAGACACCTATTTGTGTGCCCCCAGAGGCTTGCGTGGCACAGTAAACTGTGAAAACCGATGCCGATTGTAGTTCCCGATATGCCGGCAACTAACTAACTGCCAACTACCAACTACCAACTACCAACTAGCAACTAGCAACTAGCTAGTGGATAACTTGCAGCATTTGGTTGCACATCCAGCGAGCTTCGTATTTAAACTGATTTCATTAATGCAACTCGCATATTTGAATATCTATTTTTCTATTATTTCTGACCAGATTATATAATGCAACATAGAATCCTAACGGCCATTTAAATCGCTTGCGGCAGTTGCACAATCCACTTCCACACAGTGCATGCAACACAATTGCGGGCCTTTGACATCGTCAGACTTTCAATTAAAGCCACGTTAAGCCTTCAAGCCTGATTAACTCTGAAACACCTCCTTACACCGCCCACTCCCCCACAACCGACCACCCACCGCCCACCACCCACCACCGACCACCCACCAAATACATCAGCCTCCACTCTGTCATTGCTCAGCTTTCCCCCTCCCCTCCCCCTTGTCTAAACTACACACATTTCCTCATCCGTGCATCCATCGCTCGTCGGCTTAAAACTTGACAAAAACCAAAAAAAAAAATACCAAAAAAAAGAAAAGCGGAGAGAAAATTTTGGGATGCACGTAAAAAGTGCGGATTTTCCGCTTGGATTTGCGCAGACAACATGAAAAACTGCTAAAGCTTTCCGTGCGTAACTGCAAAGGGTTTTTCCAGGTATCAGCTGCATTCTCCCAATTATATTAACAACTGTTATTGCTAATCCTTTTGTCCTGCTCCTGGCCCCAAGATTGATGTTCCGGGTCGCAGCCCAAGCGACGGCTTTCCACTTTTTTTTTGTAGGGTATTTCCAAATTTATAAGCAGTACTTTGTTTGTCTAGGAAAAGGAATGACTCAAGTCTAAGCTGATGTAGGGTACAGGATTGTCATCTGTATCCTTATGCTTCAAAAAAGGAGTGAAAAAAACAGATGAAACTTTTGATTCAATTTCTACCTCATTTGATGGACCAAAAGTTCTCTACAGGGAGAGCATAAGAAAAAAAAATATTTGTAGGGTATCAAAGAGTCAACATAGCGTAACCTTGATTTAAAGTCCAAGGACTTGAGGTGGGTTAAGGAATTACTTCTCGATCTCTGGATTGGGTTTTGGATATCTGATAAAAATAAAATGTCATCAATATAAAAGTTAAATGGCTTTATTTTTGCAAATTCTAAAAAAATCTGTTATACTGATCTGGTTTTTAAATCTGTTATAATAATCTGCTTTAATAATTTGCTAGACTAATCTGTCATAAAAATATGTTTTATTGTAATCTGTTATACTAAACTGTTATACTTATCTGTTATACTTATCTGTGACTTTGATCTTTTTTAGGTATACAATCAATTCAACTGGTCTGTTATGGAAATATTTTTTGTGGATGTGCTGTAAGTACACAAATCTATTCTACGCATCTTTTATAGTAATCTGTTATACTTATTTTTTATGCCCATCGTCTGTACTGATAATAATAATCTGTTAAGCTGATTAAGTATTTGATTTAATTCTCCCAATGTGATGAGCAGATATCTCATACGTGTCTGTTATACTGTTCCTTTATGTGGAGTATAAGTATACAGATCGATTTGAAGGAACTATTGACCTGATATGCTATATTGATCTATTATCTGTTATACTAATAGTTACACTCAACTAATACAATAAGCTCTTACTCTGATCTCTTGTATGCTTTTAGTAATATATGAATTTTATTGATCTGTTATACTGATCCTTAGTGCTGATCTGTTATACTGACTTATTGTACTTATTTATTATATCGATCAGTATCTCAGTTAAGTATTCTTTGATTCTTCGAATATGTGACATAGATTTCTCAGAGCCGTAAACTGTTATACTGATCAGTTATACTAACGGATTCTGATTGGGAATATATATATATA
Source organism: Zaprionus lineosus (assembly GCA_035044505.1). Classification (NCBI taxonomy): domain Eukaryota; kingdom Metazoa; phylum Arthropoda; class Insecta; order Diptera; family Drosophilidae; genus Zaprionus; species Zaprionus lineosus. The sequence continues at coordinate 997,530 of JAWNNX010000314.1, forward strand.
TAAGAGTGTCACTCCACTCAATAGAACTTACTTTGCCTTTCACTCCTTTCATTTCATGGCGCTCAGAACTTTCCAATATTCTTTTCTCGCAGAACGAGAAGCATAACTTTCCATTATTAAAGCTTTGGAATCATGTTAATCTGAAATCTATCAAATTTATGGCATTATTACTACTGATCACTAATTTATGGTAATCTGCCAGTCGTCCCGCATATCATTTCTTGTTAATTATGCAAATGACGCTTAGAATCTGTCCCACATTTGAGACGCACCTCGCGGTTCAGTGACCCCCTCCCCGGAGCTACTGCTGGAACCGGAGAAATGGGTCAATCGCAATGGAAACGGAAAACCTGTTGAACCCGCAGGTAACATGACGCTTAATCGAATCATTGATCGTCGAATCGTTGAATCGTCGAATCGTTGAATCGCTGGATTCTTGGATCGTTGAATCCGTCCATCGGCAGATCCGCTGACAAGCGTTTATATAATTTGGCCATTTATGTGCAAATGAGGCGCTGGCCATTCCATTTGACACTTTTGATGTGGCCAACGATTTGCTTGAATACTTAATGTGCCCCCCTTCCCATTTCTCCCCCCTCTCCATCACTGCCACCCATCACACTAATGGAGGGGGGAAATGTTTTTATGGCTCCGCCGTTGGCTGTGACTCTGTGACTGTTGACCGAAAGATAAAAGCCCTATTGCCCCGTGGCCATAAATTTTGGGCCATAATGCAGTGTGAAATTCAATGCAAAATGCGGCCCAAAACGATGTGTGACTTGGCCATAAAATTATGACATTGGGCGACATTAAAAGCGGCTCAGACGTTAATTGAACTCGATATCAAGTATACGACGGGTTGTGTTTCAGGCTTTAAATACAATTCATATGAAGCAAGCTGAAAGTGAGAGATACAAAAGTGAAGCAAAAGGGATGGATGGGGAGGGGCGGTAGGGTGTAGGTTTCACAGGAAGCAGGCAAATAAGTAAATTGGATTTACCTCCAACCTCGCAGGATAAGGCGAACTTTGCCTGATTGCCACATGATATTGGACTGGGAGTTGCCGTGGGATTGGGCATGGGTGGGGGTTGGGAATGGGAATGGCAATGGGATTGAGGACTGGGGGTTGGGGATTGGGGGTTGGGGGTTGGGAATGAGACTGGTACCTAAGCTGCACCTTTAGCTTCAGCTGGCGCTGATGCTTCCCTTGCCACATGCCGCTTGCGCTTGCTACTTGCCACTCGCCTATTTTTGCTACTTTTACAGCTCAGCTGACAATGTTGCCAATGTTGTACGGTAATTTTACATAAAAGCACATAAAGTGCAATGTTTGATCGTAAAACTTTTTTACGACATTTTTCCTCAACGCATACAGAAGCACACCCACACCCACACACACACACACGCACACACGCACACACATAGAAATACATCGTCGTGTCTATATAAAAATGCCGTCAGCCTGGGCCCAGCAGCAGCAGCTCCTCCGGACACTTGCCGCCTCTTCCTCCGCCTATGCCCACTCCCACCCCCATCTCAGGCTCCTCAATTCTCCGCTGTCTCCTTGGAGTATTTTGACTTTATCTGTTGTGCGTTTATATTATATATTCTTCTCCTTCTTCTCTCCTTCTCCTTCTTATTCTTCTTTTCTCTCTCTTTGCGTACTTCCCTCTGTGGGGCACGCAAAGTTGCCGCCCCATGAAAATTGTTTGCTCATATAAAATTTGCAACACGTGTGCCAGCGACTCCTTCGCTTCCTCCCTCTCCTTCCGTCCCTTCCTCTCTTTCTTTCTTTCTTTCTCTATTTCCTTCTCTGTCCTCGCCTTGTCGCTAGGCGCATGAAATTTATGCAGGACACACAATATCTGGTTTATTGTTTTCCCTGGCAACTGGAAACACTTTCGAGGATTACATCGTATATGACTTTTAGTAGTGTCAATCGAAGGTACATAGTTCCGAGTGGGATGGCATGCGGAGTGGTGCGGGGGTGTGCGTCCGAAATAGGGGCACTGGGAGCCGACGACTCTTGGCAATTAACTAAAAAGACTCTGCAGCAATTGCAGCTTCCGTTACCTTGAGCTAGTCCCGGTTTCCTCGGCACACACACACACACACACGCGCCGCCCACAACATTTAAGCACTCATAAAGTTAATGACATGCACTGAAACCAACGGCAGCAGCCACAACAGCAACAACAGCAACAACAACAACAACAACGGGAAGAAACAAGAACAACGCCCACGCTTTTAACTGTTTTGCCAGCATAATGACTGGAATCCGAGACTAAGGCTCCATTTAAGGCATTGTATCCGCAACAAATGCAAATGTAAATGCAACTGCAACATGCAGCAGATGCACACACACACACACACACACACTTACACACACACACACACACTCACACGCAGTTGCAGACTTGAACGCGAACGCAAAGGCAGCCACAGTCTCCATGCAACTGTTCCATTTCCCTGGAAGTCCCCAGCTCGCTGTCTTCATCATCTCCTTCATCATCATCATCATCATCATCATCATCATCTTCGTCATTATCGTAATCATCGCCGTCATCAAAGTCATTAAAAATAAAGTAATTTTCACGCATGTGCCAGCCAAATAGAAAATAAAATGCATTTTCCGCAACATGACGAATGAGTCCGATTCTATTTTTCAGTTTTCCCCTCCCACTCCCCCCTCTCTTAGGAGGTGGAGCCATGGCGAGTCGAGTGGGAGACACACATACACTTGCAAACATGCCACTGAGACTTGGCAAGGGGCAGCCACGGTGCTGCTGGTTTTGCTTCCTTGCAACACGCGGCGACCACAGCGGAAAAATCTTGAGCAGAAAATATTAGAGGCATTCGTCAAGAAGCGTCGCCCACAACGAACAACGAATACCCTACAAATTAGCCACGAATGCGGGAAAGTTTCCTTTGCTTCGTTTTCTATTTTCATCGCCAATTAAGTTTTCAGCGTTCGTTGAGGTATTTTCCTGGCCGGAGGACATGCGACATGACGTCGCTTTGGCTCCCCTCTTTGAATAACCCGAAGGCCATGACACACACACACATACACACACACACACAGCACACATTCAGAGCAAGAGATGCATAAAAAACCAAGTCAGCTTCATGGCAGTCACGCCCACTCAACGGAGCGCGTTTCAAGCTTTCCTAGACGTGGCTGCAACATCGCGACTCGTCTCGCCGTGTTGCATTGCCCTGCGCTGCGTTGCGTTGCGTCGCGTCTCGTTGTGCGTCTGCCTCGGCGACTGTCGCGCACTTTAAGCGAATTTCATTTGTCTGCAGCGTCAACCACTTGACAATCACTCACATGGTCCCAGCCCCTGCCCACAAATCCCCACTGCTCGACCCTCAGAACGCAGAACCCAGACCCGAGACCCGAGACCCGAGACCCCAGACCCCAGGCCTCATACCCCAACCTCATACCCACACCCTCCATCCGATCCCGATCCCAGACTAGGTAGCATTCAACATCCAGCGGCAGCTTCCTTTCTGCCACCAAAGGCTACGCCTCCCCCCGAGTCCAACTCCCATGCGTTGACTTGTCTGGGCGTCTGCCTCTGCAACGAGCGTCGCTGTTGACTGCCTCGTTGGTGTTAACAAGTTCCCATGCAGCCGCTTAAATGTTACCACACACACACACACGCACACGCACACATATGCACATATGTGTATCCCACATGTCGCGTTTGTCGCCGGCAACTGTAAATAAATACTCATAGAGCACACGGCACGAGATCTTGGGTGTCATTGCACTCGACGTCTGTTGCCAGTTGCCAGTTGCCGGTTGCCAGTTGCCAGTTGCCAGTTGCCAGTTGCCGGTTGCCAGTTGTCAGATTCGTCGTTGTCTCCGTTACCTCAGCTGCCCATACCCTGCACAGCCTCACCTTGTGAGATGCCACATGTCGGTCGCATTTCGCCTCGCCTCTCGCCTTATCCCACGCCCCGTCCCACGCCTCGTCTCGCGTCCTCTGGCACAATCCTTGGGCTGGTCAAGATGTGAGCCAAATATGTGAGGTACAAATACCGCTACAAATCATTGAGATTCCGGCAAGAAAATAATTAACTGCAACTCAATCATGCCACATGAGGCAAGTCGAACGCGTCAATGCAATTAGAGTCCATAGTTCAACCTCTCGTCCTGGCTCATTACGTGCCAAAAAAAAAGGAACGAAGAAATTCCTTGGCCGGTAGCAAGATGTGGCAAGGGGCTGTGACATGGGGCATGAGACATGAAGTATGCCGGTAAGAGGGGGAGGGGGACGGGGGGTCAAATAATAAAGCTTGGCAGGCACAGCAGAAGTGGGCGCCAAGGCACGCCGTCGACCGTGTTAATTGCTGCAAATGCCTGGGGCATGCAACAAGCCGCACCGCTCGCTCCTGCGGCTGCCCACTTGCCTCACGTCTGTTGCAGCCTTTGTGCCAGCAAATTTGTTGTTGTTGTTGTTGTTGTTGGGGCTGCCGCTCGATGTGCTTTCTGTGAAATTTATGCTCGCCGTGTGACCGCCGGAGTGCTGCATATTGCCCTGCAGGTGTGCATGTGTGCAACCGACAATTACAACTCACACACAGACTAACGCACATTCGCACACACACTCACACACACACGCGTAGACTGGACAGACGCATGTGTGTTTATCTCGAACATAATTGTTCCGGCTATAAGGAAATTCATCTGCATCGAGCGTATCAAATGTTTTATGAACGCACATTTTCCCTTGCCACCAAGCCCCCTACCCCACCTCTCCACCTGCCCCTGCAGCACCAACAAACAGTTTCCACCGCCGGCTACTCTTTTCTGCATAATTTTCACAATTTTCCAATAAAACTGCAAAAGATTTTTACGACTCTCTGGGCCGCCGTGTTCTAGCCCGTAATTATGCTGCCTTTGGCTTTCATGTTGATTTGGCAATTTGCCAAGATCCGCGCAAGGAGCTCGCCAGGAACTGGCAAACAACTCGCAAATAACTCGCAATCCGCGAACTCATCCGCAGGTCCATCATCCGCATTGGCCTCCACTTGGTTTCCGCTGGCAAAAAATGTCAAATATAAATCTCTAGGCCGGCTTCATTTTCCAGCTCATTTGATTGTCACCGACACGACTCAGTTGAAACCTCAAATCGACGAAGGACCAAAAGGATCGACGAGCAGATACCCTTTAATAAGATTGCAGCCTGAGATACCTGAGATGAGGAAGTGCAAGTTGTGGGGCATGTGAAATGCCGGTGCTTGAAGGGATGGGATTAACTTTAGTTAGAGACTTTAATTTTATATCGATTAATCGATTAATCAATTTAACGATAATTTATCAAGCGCTGGAATAAACATATTTGGTTCTCATTTTCCGAAGTATTTGGGAGAGAGACTAAGAAGAACCTCAGATTAATTTCTTTAAATTTATCCGACTTATTAAATTGATTAAATCTAATCTATCGATACTTCCGCTGTTATCGATACATCCCTAAAATATCCCTGGGTGCAGCTTTCAATGAGTATCAACAGACGGGAAAAAAATCAACCTTAAATCAGTGCCCGACAAAATGTGTCAGAGCCGCGACTCGCGTCCCTCCCCGCACCATCCCCCCCGCATCCACAGTCTATCCATCACAGTGAACTCAACGTCGCATTTAATCATCATTAAAGTGGAGTGGGCGTGGCAAAGCAATCCTTCTGCCCCCTTTAGAGGATATCGCTCACCTTTAGCCATTTGCACTTTTCGATGCTTTCACGTTTTTCATCATCATTACCAGCAGCTTCCCGTGCATAGAGCAGCTCAAAGAACACCAGCAACAACAACTACACTATGAAGAGGGAAAAGAATAAGAAGAAGAAGAGGAGGAGAAGAAGGAGGAGAAGGAGGAAGAAGAAGAACGGGACCACCATTTACGAGGAAAGTAATAAATAATTTCGTTTAGCTGTTTGAGCCATGGAACACAGAGAGACCTACAATTGGGGCAGACGCCGAAAAGATGATGAAGCAGCCCAGCCCAAGACGAAGGTGAAGGATGGAGGATGAAGGATGAGGGAGGACAGGAGGGCAGGAGCTGCTTCCTGTTGCCAGATGTATGAGTATGTGCTAAAAGTTTGTTTGCTTTGGCTGCGCCGCTTGGGTGTTACTTCCGCAAACATCAAATGTGCGCCAGGGCGAACGTATTAGGAGGCAGCGGGAGGAGGGGGAGTGGTCTTTGACTGGAGGAAGGGAAGAGGTGGACGAGGAGGAAGACGTTGGGGTATCCATTGAAATATGACAAAATGCTGTTTGAGACATTTTCAGTTATTGATACGCCCGTCAGCAGCCAAGAAATGAATGCAAGGAGTCAACTTTATGACTTGCCATGTGTGTGTGTGTGTGTGTGTGTGTGTACTTATTATTAATAAACCCGACGATAGATGAAGAAAGGCGAAAGAAAAGCCAAAGAGAACAGAAAGAAAAAATGTAGTAAAATCCGCATGAAATTGAAAGCAAAGTTTGGGTTTGCTGCTGCGTTCATTCAAGATAAATAACTAGCAGGGGGCGGGGGGCGTGTGAGTGGCAGGGGCATGGAAATGGGATTCGGATTGGGATTGGGATTGGGACTGGTAGCTTGGGTCGATCTGGTCGAGGCGTCCACTGGCAGTGCCACACGCACTTTATCACAAATCAAGCCAAGTTTTTCTTTAGCCAAAAATCACGCCTTACACACACACACACACACATACACACAGAATCTTCCCCACACATACACACACGCACAGAGGGTAATACACACAAAGGCACACCCTTACCACGGGCCGCAAACACTTTGCTTACTGGTGATAAATTTGATGGCTAAAGAAATTATGAGGGTGTCGCTGGGGTCCTGCTGATGTCCTGTACATCCACATGAGCATCAAGTCCTGGCCAAAAGATATGACGCTATAAACATGCCAGGACGATAAATTTGCCAGGCAGCACGTTGAGCGCCATCCTCAGAAACCGATCAATGTCATATTTATCACATGTGCCCCACCCCCTCCCCCCTCACCCATCCTTTCCCCACCCTCCAAGTTCGTCCTTACGGCTTGCGGTTAACGTGACGATTTGTCAGCTTTAAGAACTTGTTCAGCAAATTTGTCGGTCGCCAGTTGCGGGTGTGTGTGTGTGGCAAGTCGTGGAGGCGTGTTGCAAGTGCAACATAAAATGTATTAAAATATAATTTGGAAAGTTTCAATTCGGTTTACGATCCACCGACATTAAAGTAATTTGTAAATGTCATAAAACTGCGTTGCACGAATGTAAATTGTAATTTCCGCTTTGTGGCGGCTGCAAGTGCCACAGTTGCATGAAGCTGTTGCGTTTGTAGCGTCTCCTGCCCTGCCCATCAATGTGAGTTGTAGTTGTTGTTGTTGCGGTTGTTGCTGCTGCTCTCGTTGTTCTTGCTGCCACAGTTGCTGTTGTTGTGGGTGTTGCACATTGAGAGTCTCTCCTGTGGATGATGAGAAGTTGAACGAACTGCGGCTGCAACTGCGACGCAACTGCGACTGCGACGCGACTGCGACTGCGGCCGCGTTTGAATGCAATTAAAATAACATGCAACGCCATTCATAGCGTTTCTTTATAGAACGGTAAAAATACACGCACACACACACACACACACACACATATATACATACATAAATATATATATATATATCGTTCCTGCTGATATGATGCATTCATATACTTATAGATTTTAATTGAGGCTGCGTTCTTTGTGGTTGTTGTTGTTGTTGTTGTTGTTGTTGCTGCCCCATTGAGTTGACAGAGTGACCAAGTTTAAAAGACACTCGTCTGACACACGTCAGCCAAGCAATGACCCCCCCACCCACTCACTCCTCCTACCACTATCTACCCATCCACAGCCCCAGCTTCAGCCTCAGCCCCGGCCCCTTCTCTTCCTCTTTCTCCCCCTCTGCCCGCTCTCCACTGCCCGTCGCGATGACAGTCGACTTTCCATTAATTAGGCATAATATTTCATTAGCGTAATGAGCGCCTTGAGAGATGACGAGACACGCCCCCTTCCCCCGCTGGGAAATGTGCCAACTGTGCAACAAAACCAACAACAACGACTCCCATTCAAAGCCTAAGCAAAAGCCATGCAAATCCACTATCCACAACTATCATCGGTGAAAACCTTCTGTGAACCTTCACAGGTACCTCCCCAAGACCTTCCCCTTCCCCTTCCCCCTCTTTCCACACCCCTCTCCCCACTTCTCTTCTCTACTTCTACTCTCTGCCTTCGCATCTCCCCCCCTTCTGGCTCATTCCTCATGTCTATGCAAATTCAGAGACCTCCAACTGAAACTCACTTGCAACTGGCTGTCATGTGAAATGTGGGAAATGTGTGAAATGTTAACTTGCCACGTTGTTGCACGTTGTGTTTTTTGTGCGCTGTATTGCTGTCTTTCTGTGTTGCTCGTGTGTTGCTGGTGAGTTGCCTCTTTCGCCGTTGCTTTTCATTATGCGAATGTACATTAATTATTTTGTAGTTGCAACAGAAGCTGCCACAAAAGGCTGTCAGCACATGTTTGTGTCGCGCCGCCTCAAAGTGAGGCACGTTCTACAAATTTCCCGGGAATGAATATCTCCGTGCGGCTTTACATGTGTCGACAGGTAACCCCAGTGAAAGCACTTTAAGAGTCACTGAAATATGATTTCTGTTGGCAACTTCGATTAAGGAATCACTTATCGATAGTTATCGAAATGTGCGAAGAAACGATTCACCAATCGATATATTTTATATATATATTAATTATTCCTATAGAATATATATATATTCATAGCTTCAGTTTTTATACGTAATAATTGGAATCTTTTGATTTGAAGTATTAGACTATCGACTATCGATAACTACATAATTAAATTTTATACTTTTAAAAGATTTTTTAATTAAAAAACTTAAAAATCGCAAACTAAAAAAATAAAATAAAATACCTAAATATATTTAAATTTACTTTAAAAAAAATCTTCAACTTTTCCAACTTGGAAACGAACTGCCAAAATAATAATAATAATAATAATAATAAATAATATTAATTAAATTATAAATTTATTATTTTTTTTTTAAAATTAAGAATCTTTTTAATTTAATATTATTTTAATTTTTATTTTTATTTTAAATTTATTAAATATTTTAAATAGAATAAAAGGTAAAGTGCAGGAATCCTTTTCAAAGCTGATAAAATTAAGCCTGACTTTTGGTTACATCAATGACACGCCCCATGATATTTACGCCTCAAAAAGAAAGTAGTCACAATGTGGCACACTTTCAGCTCATTTAGTACTTAAAATATTGAATATAAACTTAAGTTTTAAATTAATAAATATGTAAATGAAATATTAATTAACGCAGCCAAAAGATTTCCAGCTTGGATACTCAAAGGTTGGAAACAGGGAAAATTCTATAGTTGAGGATGGGGACTAATGAAAGGGAAATGGAATGAGTGGGTGGTGAGAGGTGGCAGGTATGGGCGGAGTGAAAGGGGGGGAGTTGATATAGAAGGAGGGGCAGAGGGAGATGGGGGACAGAAGCGCCGCAGTGGGCGTTGCTTCATCTTCTATGTACTTTAAGTATCTCTAATGACATAATCTGCTTTTAGGCAAAAGGACTGAGAAAATGACAACAACAACAACAACAACAGCAACGAGTATTACTAGAAGGGCATACACACACACACACACACACACACACACATATACTGAATCACATTCACATGTATACAAACATACAGAAATGTACTTTAACTAATCCGCTTAAGTGACTTTTGTTGCTGTTGTTGGTGTTGTTGCTGCTGTAACTGTTGCTGTTGTTGTTGTTGTTGTTATTGTTGGCTCCTCGTGCATATTAAACTTATCGCTGGCAAGAACCGCAATTATAAAATTATAATGATAATACTCGACGAGGGAGCGGCAACTGCTGACAGTTGGTTTGTCATTGCCTGTCCTACAGCTGAAGTTGCTGAAGTTGTAGCTGTTGTTGTTGTTGCTGTTACTATTGCTGTTGTTGCTGTTGCTGTTGCTGTTGCTGATGATGTTGCTGTTGTGATCTGCGGCACCGATAACCGCCAGAGGCTTAAAGCCAACTAAAGCCAAAAAGAGTTATTAAAACAAGCCACTGGCTTGACTGTCAGCAAGAGAGGCAGCAGAAGCAACGGCAGCAATAGCAGCAACAACAACAATAGCAGCAACAGTAAAATAACAACAGTTGGCAGCTGACATGCCACTGCCACAAGAGCATTGGCTCTTCTTTGGTATCTCTGGGGGGAATCGCGATGGAAAACCCGTTTCCAGTTTTCAGTTTTCAGTTTTCAAGCTAATTGCAACGTGCAACATGCGTCAGATGATGGCAAAAAAAACTAAGAGTTAAAAAGTATTTATTAATTATTTGCACAATTTAATTGCCACTTTCCATACACACGTCAACAAACTGAACAACTCTTTCCCTTTTCTCATCTCTCTACTTGCAGTTGAAATAAAAATGTTGCGATTCCTGCGGGACTTCACGGCGAATACGCAATTTGCTTGAACTTGAAGTTCAAAGAAGAGGGAGAGGAACAACAAACGAACGGAACGAACGGAAGAGCAACGAAACGGCCACAAAATGAACTGTTTGTGTCGACCCTCGCGGATTATGTCCGTGCGCATTAATTTGCTAGATGAAACCGACTTCATACACGAGATCAAGGTGAGTTTATGCCGCAAATTAGCTGCAACACCGGCCCCACATTCAGCGGCAAGTACAATGCCCAAAAATCTGAGCGCACACATAATGAGACCCAATCTCTCCCTCTCTCTCTCTTACTCCGTTGTGGCATCTCTTTCTGTTGGTCGTGATTTATGGCAATTGACAAAAAGTGTTGCATACTTTGCACGTGCCTACCATCTGGTAACCGCCATGTGCCTCATGCCTCATGCCACATGCCGTTGGACATTTTGGTCCCAGCTCTTGGCCCCATCACTGAGCACCCTCATCAATATTTAGTGTAGACCCTGAGCTGGAATCGGTGCCGTTGCTGAAGCTGGAGCCGGAGCCGCAGCCGGAGCCAGAGCCTCTGACTTGGCAAACATGCAAAGTGTCATCATTCACACGTCGCCTGCTGTTGCTGCCGTGACTGGTGATGCCACAGGCTGCGGCTGTGCCACCGTCGCTTTGCCCCCCAACGCTTTAAAACTGCGCACGTTTGCCAAATTAAATGGGTCGTCAGCGTCGACGAGAGATCTCAGACCTGGAATCCGGCATCTGAAAGCTGCCAGTCCCCCCTCCCCCCGTAACCCACCCATTCCCTAAGCCCCAATGTCCCGAACCCCCAACCCCGACCGCCCCCATTTACCCCTCTCCCAATTGTCGTTTGTCGCCTTTTGTCTGCGTCGCTTAGCAGAATTTTGCTGATTTTGCACGACATCTCAAAGTTGGCATCGTTGTGCGGACAAATCAAATAAATAGTTGTCGTTCTCACACACATCTACACACATGTGTGTGTGTGTGTGTGTGTGCTGTCTACATGGCCTGGTTTCATTTGTCTTTGATTTCAGCAAACCTTGGCAAAGTCATCCGAGCGCGGAATATAAATAAATTTTCATATTTAATATGCGGGCATTCGCAGACTCGCTTAGACATCAATTTTATTCCGTCTTCTAATTGAATTATTTTCTTTTATTATCAGCATAAATCAGATAAGACAATTATAAGCATTTATTTAAATATTTCCCAAGAGCAGAAGCCTTAAGTATCGAATTGATATGCAAAGCGCATGCAGTAGGCAGTTTTCAAGCTTAGATAAATCTTAAATTAAATAATTAAATATAAATCTTAATTTAGTATCTACTTTTTTTTATTATCTAATTTGATTAAAAAATGTTAAATATATACATGTAAATATAATAACTAAATAGTTCTTCGGGCAGTCACAGCCTGAGCCCCAGCATATTCCATATTTTGATCTTAGATAAATCTTAAATTAAATAATTAAATTTAAATCTTAATTTCAAATTTATTTTATTTTATTCTCAAATTTTATTAAAAATATTAAATATATAAATATAATAATTAAAATGTTCTTTTAGCAGTCACAGTCTAAGCCTCTGCATATTCCATGTTCCATTTATCCAGACACTTGTCTTTTAGCGAGTGCAACAACCTTTAATTTATAGCAGCTTAGCCTAGACGTGAGCCCAGCAGTTGCTTAAGATTTCATCTGTACTTAAAAATATGTTTCAGCTTGTGCTTACATTTGTACCTTTTAATATATATTAATTTTGTCTGTTAAATATCCTTGGTCCATCAACAAAAGTCTGTTCGTTATCCTTTCTGCTCTCCTGTCCCCCCTACCCATACCTTATGCGCTTCATATTGAATCTTAGATGATGATCCACTATTTGACTTAATTTCTTGGGGTGATACTTTTTAACAGTTTTTTTAATTCTCCACTTATCATTTAATCTTACAAGTGTATATCATAGTCTGAAGATTTCTTTACTCCTTCTAAGCCTTCCATTTGTCAACTGTAAAATTCAATATTTAAGACAAATCCTGCATTTATCTTAAGATTCAAAAATACAGCTGGCAGAATAAGTGCATATTTTTAATCAGGTAAATTATATCAGATAATGACTTAGTAGCTTGACTTAAATGATTTAAAGGCGGCATATCATTAAGACTAAAGACTATTATTTATACGCTTTTAATAAAACTTATAAACTTAATGCCAAGGGTCAATGGCACTTCGAGTGTCGGAGATTTCCATAAATGCCGGGCGAACGTGACAGAATGACAAGCGAAGACAGCTTAGATCTTAATCGGGAATATATTTATATATATATATAGACTATATGGACTACATGGACTACATGGACTACATGGAGTACTTGGAGCAGCTGCTTCTTTGTGGTCTGTCATTTAACATTTGCACAACATTCTTTCAGGTTTTGCCCGCTCGTTGGGGTCATAAAAATGTTAAAGTCTATAAATTCTCTTAAGATTATGTTCGAGAGCGCAATATACTTTCCCCCTCCAGCGATTCGTCAGCGTGCCGCCCGTCCGCCTGCCCCCTTCCCATACCCCTCGCCGGACCCATCATCGTTCAACTGTGAACTCATTGCCTTGTTGCATCTGTGATAATTCGAATAGAATGTGACATGATAAGCATATCTTATGCAAATGCATGTCATCAAGGTTGCCTGTGGGGTCTGGGGACATAATGAGCACTGAGGCTGCCAGAGGCTGCCAGTTAATTATATGGATGCAAGCGGATGGTAGGTGGAAGGAAGGAGGGAGGCGGGGCCCCTCGCGTTGCTGGGGCACATCTGTACGTGCATCTGCATAATCGGAGCAGTTGATCGGCGAGCGCCCACGGCATAATGTTCCAGTTCATTCCTGATGGATCGGTCAGGTTGTGGAACGACAGGCTAGTTAGCAATTCTCGGAACTGACTAATGACACTCGGCGATGCGTTGCATTGCATGTTGCATGTTTTTAGACTTTTTACTGCCACAGTTGTTGTCGTTGTCGTTTTTGGTTATTTTTTTATTGCTGCAACTGCAACTGCAACAGCCGCAGAATTGAGGCACGTAAACGTTAATAATCACAGCTCATCAACAAGACATTTATAATAATTTTACAAGCACATGCAACCGGCTCCAAGACGAAGTAAGCCACCAAATTGACTAAAAGCCAGCGTCTCTTTGCGGCTGAGAGTCGCTTTACTCGGCTCCCAGCTCCCCCACCCCTTCTGCCCCTTCAGCTGTCTATTGGCAGGCATAAATTGCGCATTAGACATATGTTCCGATTCAGGCGTTGCATTGTGGGCGTGCCCACAATTTGACAATGGCAACTTGGGCGGACAGGCACTGGCAATCGTCGCCGTCGCCGTCGCCATTGCATCGTCGTCGTCGTCGTTGCGGTTGTTGGCGCGACGCAAGCCTCGGGTCATTATTAATGAGTTTAAACTGGCAACAGGGACAGCAACTGCAGCCTCTAATGGGCGGAGAGATGAAGAGACAGCCTGAGTGGTGAAGTGGTGAAGTGGTTAGTGGTATGTGGCATGTGGGAGCGGGGGCAGCTGGAGGGAAATTTGTCTTTGGTCGCGCACTTGGACAACTTATCGCATGTAATTATTGGCCGAGAGGCTTACGTACCACGTCAGCCGCATGATTGATAAAAGGCCCACGCCGCCGACAAATACCAAAAAAGCAGCCATGCCATGAATGAAAATACAAAGTGCTCCGATCTCGGCCAGAGATATGCGAGAGCAGCGCAAAACTCAACTATGAATGGGAGGAGCTTAAAGAGCACAGCTAGGAGATACCCTGGAAGGTGGACCCGGCATTTATTTCCCTACCAAAAACTGAAGCTTAATCCAGAGAAAAGTCAACTTTCTTCCTCGGCTTAAATTTTTACTCCCTAGTTGGGTATACCCTTTGGAGCTGTGGCCTACAGCAGGGTATTGAAATGCGTGTGGTCGCCGTGCTTCAAACGTAATTTTATTTACACGCACTCTCTTGCCCCAACTGTCTGTCAATGTGGCAACCACGTCGACGGCTGCCACGTTGTTTGTGCCGCTTTTGACGGCTGCCGATGGCACTAAGCGTACGCACTTAAAGTCGCCATTGGACGGCCGCAGATGCGTTAATGAAACGGCTGGGGCAGGGGGTGGCGAGGCAGGAAGACAAAGATAAAATTGAGGAGGTAAGTGGAGAAGGAGAAGGAGATGGAAAGGAAAAGGAAAAGGAAAAGGAATAGGAGACGGCGAAGTTGAGGCCAGTGGGAGATTGTGGCCTGCGGTTGACTTGTTTTGCATTTCATTGCGACGAGCTGACAAACTGCCGTTGCCGCTTTTTATCAGACCAACAACAACAACATCAATAACAGAAGCACCGGCAACAACAACAACGATATTCATAACAATCTTGCGATAGACACATCCGCGACATCAGTCAATGTTTAACGAGTGGCTCGAAAAACGTGTCGTAATCGATATTTCATTGCCATGACGAGCATAGCGCACGTTGCGTATGATTGATTTCAGTTACACGAGAGATGGAAAGACGACACAGTATAACACACCTCACACACCGCACACACACCGCACACACACAGCCACACAAGCTGCGATACCAATGACCGTGATTCAAAAATAACATGAAGTATCACATACCTCGAATTATTACGAAGCAACAGATACAAACGATGTTGTTATTGATGAATGTATAATACGTGTCTGTGTGTGCGTGTGTGTGTGTGTGTGTTTGCTCTGGGCTTACAGCATCTGTTAATTAACAAACAATTTCGTGCCACATCATTTTTGGCTAATTAAAATCTTTCGGTTAGTCGAACATTTTAAAAGCAATTAGCAAATGTGTATGAAATCACAAAGGGCTATCACAGATTATGTGGGTTATGTTATGTTAACACTATGTAAACTAGATTAACATCAGCTCACTGATAAGATTGAGTAACATAGATTCATAAGCTAATTTTGGAATTTTGATTTATTGGAAATATTTACGTTTAAAGGGAAAAAGTATAAACTTGAATAAAACTAAAGACTTGAAGGGATATACAAAGGAGTTATGTTATATTTACAGTATGTTAACTCTCTTTACAGTAGTTAATTCATAAGATTGGGGATCATAGATTCATAATATAATTTTGGATTTTTGATTTAATGGAAATATTTACGTTTTAAATGAAAAAGTATGAACTTGAATAAAACTGGAGGATTGAAGGGAGATACAAAAGAGTTATATTATACTTACAGTATGTTAACTTGCTTAACAGTAGCTATCTGATAAGATTAAGTAACATAGAATCAAAACATAATTTTGGATTTTTGATTTAATGGAAATATTTATGGTTTAAGGGGAAAAGTATGAACTTTAATAAAACTGAAGACTTAAACGGATATACCAAGCAGTTATGTTACATTTACAGTATGTTAACTAACTTAACAGTAGCTAACTGATAAGATTGAGTAACATAGAATCATAAGTTAGTTTCGGATTTTCATATAATAAATAAATATTCATGTTTACAGAATTTGACATAGATTTGATTTAAACTTAATATATAATTTCAGATAAGAAGAGAACATAATGTTAACATAATGTTAGGCCACATAGTCGTAAACTGTTAATTAAATAAATCCTACACAAAATTTGTTTTCCAATATATGAAGTGAATGTTTTTGCTTTCGGGTCAAATCCTGCATTCGCCCATTGACCTCTACAGGTATCTGGGAGGCAGCCCTCCCTTAACTTAACTTAACTATGGACAGTCTTGGGGCAAATATCTCTTGGATTTATGACCTTTAAAATAACATAATGTTATTTTCATCCGTAACAAGACGTTTAAGGCCCTTAAATCAAGAATTTACTGCGCATTCAGGCAAAGACATAACGTAAATCAAGATTTATTCGAAAACCGACAAATACCCATAAAAAAATATGTATATACTGATTAACCATTAACACATTTGTTTAAGCAACTTAACAGCGGGCCACAACTCAACTTGGCTTACAGGGGGAAACCTCGTTATGCCAAAAATAACATAAAACTCTTACAATGGCCAGCCGGGCCATGGCACTGCCCAGTTAAAGCTCACTTCAGTTAAGAAATTCTGGCAAAACTGTGACAAATGGTCTTGACGACTTCCAGCCAAGAGTCTGGCACACGTTGTTTAACAGGCGCACGGACAGCGGACGGCGGACAGCGGACAGTAGACGGCGGATGGCGGATGGCGGATGGCGGACAGTAGACGGCGGTCAGCGGGCAGCGCATTCTTGTTGGCCACAATCGCACACATATGAGGCCCAAATGTGAGCGCACATTTTGGCCATTTATCATGCTTACATGCTAATGACATTTTGGCCAACGTCTGAAAGGAACCAAACAATTCGCGGTTCAAGTGCTTGAAAACTGTTTAAGTGTTGTTATTATAAAGGCTCTATAATTTTAGATACTCCTATACACACACACACACTCATACACACATATGCAGCGATCAAGTGTCGTAACTGTTAAAGCTCCGCTTGTGTGGGGGCTCATTGTTTGTACTGTAAATACAGGGTGCCCGATGCCCGGTGCCCAGTGCCCAGCGCTTTGAGCAGCTCAGAATTTTTATGTAAATCATTGAAAACACTTCAGGCCAGAGGCTTCGGGCTTCGGGCCGCTGGTCGCTGGCCGCTGGCCGCAATGACAAGCCAAAAGCGAAATGATTGCTTCAAGTGCCTCACGAGCAAACACTTTGCTGCAGCAGCGCAGAGCAGAGCAGCCGAAAAATGTATCTAACAGATACGCAGATACATTTGCGGTTTGAGTTCGTTCTTTGGGCTTGAGTGTGGTTACGGTTCAGGCGGTTCGGCGATGGCTCAGTGCTGTGGAGCGAGTGGTTGGTTGGTTGGTTGGTGGTGGTGGCATTTAATTAGACCCGCTCGGCAAACGTTCACACGCCAAGTTGGCCAAAAAGACCAATAGAGACCTGCAGTTTATGGCCAACATAATTAAGTTAAAAGCTTTTTTACAGCTCAGCCTGTGCGCTTTTAAATTGATAATGATAATAAGAAGCGACCCATGGAGCGTATTTAATGGTTAAATAAATGCCGGCCCCTAGATTTGAGCTTGGCCAAAACGACGCCCACACCTGAATGGCGGCCAGGCGAATGGCCCGCGACTTCTGCCTTTAAGAGAGAGGCGGACTTTTCTTTTATGTAATAAAAATCGGCAATTTCCGAATGACAGTCCATTGAGTTGGTCTGCCAAATGGAATTGGAAAAGGGTTAAGGATACAAAAAAAAAAAAAAAGGACAAGCTGACAGCCCGTCCCCGTCCGAAGGGGAGGGGCTGTGCTGCCGCCTGTCCGAGACATGGCATATCTCGCATCCCATATACCCGGCCTGTTAGGGCATGAAGAGGGCATCCCATATACCCGGCCTGTTGGGGCATGAAGAGGGCATCCCATATACCCGGCCTGTTAGGGCATGAAGAGGGTACAATTAAGTCAAAAAGTTAAATATTTTACCTTTCACAGAACTCAACGGACCATCTTCTGGGGACTGTGGGTAATTACTTTATCTGTTGCTGAAGTTGCGCATTGGTTGCTAATAGGATTATCTAACAAACGGAAAGCAACAACAACAACAACAACAGCAGCAGAGTAGAGGGAAAAAATAGGAGATAAAACTGAAAACTTGGATGGATAAAAAAAAAAAGGAAATAAAGAGACTGAGGCATGAATTTTGTGGCAGTCACTGGCTTTTGCAGCTGTCAGAATCATAACTCAGTGTCATGTCGGTTTGGTCTTTGTATCTGAATATATCTGTCTATGTCTGTAGGCATATCTAGCTGAATGTCTGTGTGAGTGTGTGTGTGTGTGCCTGTGAGATATACGATAGATCTGCGTGGCCGCAAAAGCCCCAGCAACAAGACAAGGCAAGACAAGACAAAAAGCAATTGTTCATTGGGGGCCGTGGCCGGCACAGAGAATCGAAATAGATTTGCAAACAATTTGCAACAATTCAATCAAAAAACTTTAAACGCAAATACACAAACGACAGACGAATAGACAAGCGGTCAGAGTGCCAGAGGGGGGCGGGATGGAGGTTGACGGCGGTCTAGGGCGGTCTAGGGTAGGAGGAGGGCCACATGACGGCCATCAGATAACTCACTCACCTGGTGGTCTATGCCTCGGTCTATATGCCAGATGGAGTCTACTCTTAGCCTGGTCTGGCCTGGCCTGTCTTGGCTTGGCTTGGGCTGGCTTGGGCTGGCTTGGACTGACTTGGGTTGGTCTCCAGCATGGACTGGACCAGACGAGACCAATAAAGAGCACTTCTAGACTTTTTGCGCCCTGTGTCTCAGTGTCTCTGTGTCTCTGTCGGTATCTGTGTGCCGTTTGTTTATCCAAGCGTTTGAATGGCGCACAGGCAACAAAGCCAAAGAAATTCAAGGTGAGTCCGTGCCACAGACCAAGTCAAATTCAGTCTTCCTTCCTTTTTGTCTTTTATACCCCCTCTGTATGTGTGTGTGTGTGTGTGTGTGTCTTTATGCCTCTGCCAGTTTTTTGCACTCCGCAGATGTGCGAGGATAAGCGCAAAATATTTGCCAGCCAGCGAGGCAAACAATGATATTCAACATTCTGATGTCTGATGTCTGTTTGAGTCTCTCAGAAGTTTGCGTGCGTCTGTGGAAAACGCAAGTGATGAAGGTGACGCGACGGGGCAGGTGAGGCAAGTGAGGCAAGTGATGCAGGTGATGCTGCTGCCTGCCATGCATATACGGGCGATGGCATGGCGAGGCGTTGACGAGTTGTCTCGACAACGCGGCACCGGAAGTCGTAGCTCTTGCTTTCCATGCCGGAAAGACGTCGACAAGTTGAACATTTGAACAGTTGAACAGTTGAACAGATGAACAGTTGCATGTGCAACATATCTGAGAACAAACAAGGGACATGCAAGCAGCATGCTGAATAGTCAGCTATGCAGATATCACACACAGAAGGAGATAGTAAACAGAGGGGGGAGGAGAGAGAGAGAGAGTAAGAGGGAGGCACATTGATTGCCCATGCCGTTGGCAGTCTCCATATGGAGCACCGCAGTGGGGAATGGGAGCTTCCTTCATGGCAGAGCCAAAAAGATGCGACAAATGTCAACGGGCCAACGAACGGGGAATAGAACAACAGCCAAGAGACAACAACAACCAGTGAACAACCAGGGAACAACCAACAACAAACAGTGAACAACGAACAACAACGAACAACAACGACCGACAACTGACATCTGACAACTGACAACTAACAACTGACATACACGTAGCCTAGAAAGCAAAAAGTGCCGCTATGAGAATGACCGAGAGTGTGCTCCTAACTCATATTGCATCCGAGGCGACTCTGGAGTGTGGAGTTGGGAGTGTGGAAGGTGGAAGGTGCCTGGCGCTGGGAAAAAGAGTCTGCTGGAGAAGCAGTCATCATCATCATCATCGTTGTCGTCGCAGCACATGCCGCATTGGCGGACTATCTGCCGCCTGGCGTGGCATGCGAAATGAAACTCCCGTAAGCAGAGAACGCGCCTCTTAAGCCTCGAGCTCAGCCAAATCTGAGTGAGGTGAAGCGCATTGGAAAAGTGGAAGCAGAATGGGGAAAGCGGGAGTTGGGAAGTGGAAAATGTGGAAAGCGGGCAGTGCATGCGGCAGGTGAGGGGGGGAGTTCACAGTGAAGTAACTTGATGAAGCTGAAAACAAGATACTCTTAACGAGATTCTAATTAGTAAATGGGAGTTCACGCACACACACACACACACACTCGCACACTCACACAGATAGACACGCCTGCTTTCCCATGCTCATGTCAAATCTAACAGCCACTTAAGAGAGCAAGATTTTAATTCCGAAATCTCATGTTAGCCACCTGCCAGTTAGCGGCTTATCTGCAGGCTGAGCATTTGACAAGTGAAGGAACATTATTGATGCGATTGACAGTTAATTGTGAGCAGGAAAAGCTTTAAAGGCGTGCTGCCAACTCGCCGTTGCAGAGCTGCCAACTGCTCAATGTGAATTGGCAGTTTTGTGGAGCAAATGAATGAGTTGCAAAATGCAATTCAAGTTCATGTCACTTTTAAGTGCATCTCAGCAAATGTGAACTTTGACATTGGGGAAGATTTTCATTCAGCCAACTGATGGCCGCAGGCGGACAGCCGCCCCCAGAAGGTAGGGTATTCGAAGTGCTCAGGCATCTCGACACAAGCGACGGCCAACAGTAAACCGAGACGAACCTTGACTGAGCTGCAGGAATTACGCAAATCTCGTTTGCTGAATGTGTTTTCAGTTAGCTGAAGATGCGCCAGCGCCAGCGCCAGCGTCAACGCTTATTCCTCTTCCCCCATTCCCCATTCCCCATACCTCGAGCCTCGATTGCCAAGGCTACAGAAGAGAAGTGCGAGGCTACGAAGTTGCGGGCGAAAGAGAGACATAAATCTGTTTCCAGCATTTTGGGTACTGAGTCTTGTTTTGTGTGCATGACGACGACGACGACGACTGCGGCGACGACGACTGTGACTGCGACTGCGACTGCGATAACGACTGTGACAACGACGGAGACAACGGCTGAGACACGATGTTTCTGCCGCTGCCGCTGCTTCTGCCTTTCGCCTTTGCCTCCTTCGACGCCTTTTTGTCTGTGACATCGCAAACGGCGGAGTTTTATTTTTTTTTTTTACTTCTGTTTTCATCTCTGTTTTCGTTTTGGCTTTGTTTGTGCTTTGCAGCTTAAAACTCATAATGCCGTTATAAACACAAACCCATATGAATGTGTAGGTGTGTGTGTATGTGTGTGTGTGTGCGTGTCAGTGTATTTGCGTGCTTGTGAGTTGCTGTGGCTGCAGCTGCCAAAGGTCAGCGCACGTTTAAGCCAAGCAGCGCAATTAAACATACAATGCAATTGGGGAGACTGAAGAAGCAGCTCGAGGTACACAGATACAAATGTGCAGAGCAAGAGATACAGATACATTTGCGGAGATACAGCTACATTTGCGGAGACACAGATACATTTGCGGAGATACAGATACATTGGTGGAGACACAGATACATTTGCGGAACGCTCGGTTATTTCCAGCAGAGACAAACATTAATCCCAGCTGAAGTTGTCAACAAAGGATGCGCTTAAGGAGCATCTGGAGTATCTCAGGGATATCAAATATAAACAGGGAGGGGAGAGAGAGGAGGAGGGGGAGACGGGTGAGAAATGTTCTCCATTCGGATGCATAAACTATGACTAGGTGTTAATTATATTAAATACAAACATGTTGCACTCCAGCGACCGGACTGAGATTCCCAGTCGATGCCGGAAAATGTAGGTTAGTCACGTAGAGAAAAGTTTTGCGGGAAAGGCGTTGATTAAGTTCCCCAAAGACGCTGCTGGGATTAAGAGAAAGAACCAAAAGTGTCGCCCCAGAATCGAGTGCTAAGCGACGTTCGTGTCGGAATAACCACTGCCACACACACACACACACACACACACGCGAGGGGTTTGCCACACACTCCGTATGTGTTGTGTTTTCTTGTTTTCCACTTGCCGCTCACTAATTAAGTTGCATGGCAAAAGTTCCATGCCGACAGCTGACAAGAAAAGCGTTCAATGAGAGCGCAAGGAGCGGAGTGTGTGGGGCACTTGGAGTGGTCGAAGTGGAGCTTAAAGTTTGGGGCAGTGGTTAAGGGAAAGGAAGGGGGAGGGGGGCTAAAAATGTAAGCTCATTAAGTGGGCTTGACTGCCAACAATGACGATGGCGATGGCGATGCTGATGCTGATGGCGTCGGCATTGGCTAGAAGGAGTCTAAGGATAATGATGTCGGAGATGGCGATGGCGATGGATTTGCCGTCCAGAAACTCCTCCAGAGCTCCTCCAGAAACATCAAAGTAAGCATAATTTGATTAAGACATTTAAGCCAAAGACCTAATCATCATTAGCATCAACATAATCATGGCACTGGCTCATCCGAGAGTCGCCACCAATGGCATCCTTTGATGCCCGGACTTCTATACGTCATTGATTCCTAGCAAGGCGGACGTAATTTATTGAGCCCGGCAAATGAGTGACTTCTGCGGCCCAGCCAATAGTCGGCGGAATAAGGACATCACACGGTGAGACGGTGAGAGGGGGTTGGAAAGGAGTGGGCGGGGAAAGGAGTGGGCAACAGGAAGTCAAAGAAAGTGTGGGGCGTAACCGTTCAAGTTTTCCCGTCTGCCGTCCGCCGTCCGCCTCTGCTTGTGTTGGTTTTTCCAAACCTTTTGGGATTTCAACACTTTTGTTTGCACACACTTACCCAGCCATACACACACACAAGCACACACACACACACACATACATGGATATAGATGTACAAGTTTTCCGGGCTTGCCTGGGGTCCTGTGATTAATTACAAGCCATTGCGGCCTTTGGATGTTACGTTGATTTTAAGCCATAACTTTGTTTAAGGCCTTTAGACATGCACAGGGCGTTGTTCATTAGGACTAAAGGATAATGGTCCTTCGAGTGCGCAGATGTGCTATCTAATAGACATGTTCGAGCAGAGCGAAGCAAAAGCTCAGGAAATCAAAATGTGAGCTTCAGGAAAATCAAAACAAAATATGCTCTTCAGTCAGGAAAAGGATTTGACGTTAAAATTAAAATAATTACAGATCCTTTTTGGGGTTACTTTGAGGATGATGTAAATATAGGGAAACTATAAAAATATCCTTTGGCTAGAAAGTTGGCTTCTGACTGGGGAAAATAATTGAATTAAGTTTTAAAATGGTTAATAAATATTAAAAAGGACGAGAGTCCTTAGATAGGGATACTTTAGCTGTCAGTTAAATTTTACATCAAAATAAATTATGATCAGAAAATTCGACTGCTTCAAGGAAGAATCTTCCTGTGCCCAGGAGATGCCACAAGTAACCTTTAACATATTTCAAGGAGAAGACATAAAGCTTTCAATAATAAATTAAGGATTTGTATTCCCTCCAATATCATGTCAGAGCAAATCCTTTCCTGCACTTAATGCCAAAGGAACTGTGAACTTTCAAAGTTGAGTCCTGCAGTGAGTTGCTTGCATCAACACATAAAACTAATAGGATTATTTATTTTAAAATGGCAGCCGAAATGTTGCAGGAGATTTTCGTCGGTCATCAAGTATTCCATTTAAAGGATCTTCCTGGCTGCATTTCACTAGCCTGGCAACTACGCTCCTCCGCTCCTCCGCCTGCCAGCCGCTAAGTGAATGTCAGCCAAGAATATCACGAGCGTTCATGTGTCTTATGCATTTTTAAAATGCACTTTCCTACTTATGTCCTTGCGACGCAGCATTGGTAACAATGCGAGAAGGACACAGTAACAGGAGGGCAGCAGGCAGCAGGCAGCAGGAGCTGACGACAGGAGCAGGCAATAGGAGCAGTCAGCTGAAGCTGAAGCAGGAGCAGGCAACAAGCAGCAGATGACAGGCAGCAAGATGCAAAGGACAACAAGAATTGTAGTGGCAAGTTACATGCTGCAAGCAACAATAAGGACTTGTATCTGGTTTTAGTTGAACATTTTACGAGCCATTGTCTGATGTGCTAAGGGGTACAGGTCCTGGCAAGTCCATGGCTCACGTAATAGTAATGCAATTTTAAAGGCGACTACAGAATGTGTGTCCTGGTGTCCCAGTGTCCCGGTGTCCTGAGCTCCTCACGCTGCAGCAGCTGTCATTGTCAGTGTGTCATTAATGTCCTTATGCAATATGTCCTTTATGCGCTTTAATGCACTTTACTGTATACGTCATTCATTCGACAATTAGTTTTCCAGCTTCATTATTAACATTCCACACACAAGGATCTACGGCACCATTGAGAATATCCTTACGATGAGCTGCTGTTCATATTTCTAGGAAGTCAACTTGATTTGACCTTTCGGACTGCACGTCCTGTCATATACAGATTATCGCCAGGCAAGCGCATTTCCCTCAGCTCTCCTTCTCCTTCTCCTTCTCCATCTTCCTCTCCTCCTCGCTCTCTCACTCTCGCCATCTGATCCTCTCGTTCTATCCTGTTTCATTTCGTTTTCTCCGAATGCCCAAAGGACAACTTAGAACAGTTCATTTCTGCTCCTTGCTGCTTATTCCTTATTGTCTGTTTCTCTGCTCGTCCTTTTGTTGGTCAGCAGAAGTTTAACATAAATTCAAAGGGCGCCTGCAACACGCACACACACATACACAGGCACGCAGACAGGCACACACACGTCTTCGGGTTGTTCACACTTGCCAGCCATTAAGTTTATGACGCAACAACAATAAAACATGGCCAATACAAAGGAATGAAAGGATGCAGGATGCGTATATCTGTTTCTATGTATCCAACTCCTGCGCCAACTGCTATGTGGCCACCAAGGGATGTTTGGCCAAGTAAAATACTATAAATAAAACATGGCAGCGGCTCACATCCGTTTCGTCCTTCACCCGCTCACCCACTCACCCCACTCCCCACATGCATCCTTCCTTCCTCAATAGTAGAAACAGAAAAACAAAAAAAAAGCGCAACTTTGTTGCCTTTAAAAGTCAGGCGAGGATTGGGTCCGCCTGGAAGTGTCTGGTCAGCGCCAAAAATCAAACACGTGGAGCACCAGCTGTGGCCCAGGAGCGCCAGACAATGAAGAGTACGACTATGTGTGTGTGTGTGTGTGTGTGTTGGGGGGGTGGGGGGTGGTGCTCTGCGGTTAACAATGGTGCGTCGTCGGGACATAGTTCGGGTACTTTGTGGTTGCAGCTGTGTCCAGTGGGTAGGGTTGCTTCCAGAGTGGGGGGGTGGTATGTGGGTGAGGCGGGGGGTGGTGGGGCCCTGGGGATTCAACTCAATTTATTATTGGCGCTAGTCGCCGGCTGAAAGCAAAAATTGGCTTTTTAAAGCGGTTTAAAGGCCGCAGAAACGAATTAAATAAAATCAACAAAAAACGTTTGTTGGCAATCAAAATTTTAACCAGAAATTGAGTGGGACTTGTGCTGGGTGGCTGGATGACTGGGTGGGCGTGTCTGCGACAAGGCGTGGCATTTAGTGTTGGGCCACAAAAAAAAAGGCACAATTTTCCAATTGAATAATTGTCGCCGGGAAGTTTTCACTTTTGTTTGCCAGACGCAGCCAAGCAGGAAGAAGGCAGCCGGGGGAGGGTGGAACTTTGGGCAGGATACAAGGTCCTGGTGCTGGACAGGGCCAGGGCCATGGTCATGGCTATGGCCATGGACATGACTGTGGCCATTCAACGGCTCAACAGTTTGCCAGTGTTTTCAATGTTTTACCGTTTGAGTCATTGAGCGTTTGAGTGTTTGCTTTGCCATTGAATGTCCTTTGGCAGCGGCAACGTTTTCTTTGGCTCTCGTCTGTTTCGCTTCCTTTTTTCTTCTTCTCTTGCCACTCTTTGCCACTTTCTAGCGCTGTTCAGACTCCATCTCATATTTGCAGCCTTTTAAGAACCATTTTCTTGTCTATTTTCAGGATGATTTGCCAGGCCAGGCGCTCCTGGATGTCGTGTTCGCCAGGCTCAATTTAATCGAGACTTCATACTTTGGCATACGTTACATAGACGATGAGAATCAAACGGTAAGTGGGTGTGGGTGGGGTGGGTGTGGTGTGGTGTGGTGGAAAGGCAGTCAGGATATAGCAGCTGCCTGGAATATCCTGAATGCTCTTTGCCGTCTTCCTTGTGCCTTTGCCGGGGCAAACATATTGGTTTTGAAATTCATTTTCGTTTTCATTGAAATTCATTGAGGCGCAAGCGAAGCGCTAAGAACAAAAACACAGATGAACTCGTCCTTTTGGCCAACTCTTTGAGCTGCCATAGCCATAGCCATAGCCGGCGAGACGTCCGACGGCCTTAAGGCAAATTATATAATTTCTCTTTCAGTGGACCGGCAATAGCAACAACGGCAACAAAGACACAGACAGACAGACGGGCGGACGGACAGACCTACAGTCAGAGAGGCAAGCAGACAGGCGGAGAAGTGGGGCGTGGCAACGCCTTGGCCTTCATTGAAATTCACTTTTATGCCACATTTGCCGCACGCACATTAGTGCCTGCGTGTACCGCATGTCCTTTAGGCCTTTATGCCGGCCATAAAGGTCCTTAGAGTCTGACTCCTAAAAGGTCCACCTGCCAAACCCTCGACAAGCTGACGCCCAATCCGACTTGGGAAACGCATATACCGAGCTATCATTTTGAAATTTTCCTCAATCGCATCCTTTATTTTTATATTTTCTATTTTCCAATTTCCCCTCCCTCCCCCCTCTGCAGCATTGGCTGGATCCAGCGTCACGCATATCGCGGCAACTTAAGCCCAAATCGGATCCTTATGACTTGTACTTCGGCGTTAAGTTTTATGCTGCGGATCCTTGCAAGCTCCTTGAGGAGATAACCAGGTGAGTTTCAATGGAATTTTCATGATTTATTCATACTTTAATATTTAAGCGATTCACATTTAATTAAACAAACGCAATTTATTAATTGCCACATACACACACACAGACACACACACACACACAGACACAAACACGCAATTCAATAAAGAGAAAATTAAATGAGTTGCGGACTGCAGGAGCTTTTAGTAGTCGAGGGGCAGACGTCTAATGGATGGTTCATAATGCAATCAATGCATTTGAGTCTGAATATCCAATAAATTATATTAAAAATATCTAGGCATAATGCGGTTCAAAGGACACACTGGGCTTGCAGGACAATCGGATACTCTACGTTGAAATGAAGAGTTGAGTGGAAGGAACGGGGATTCTACTTAAACGAGTGGAAAGGAGTCAGAATTGGGATATAGAGGAAGTTGAGCAAAGGTTGCAAGGATCAGATATTTAATAAAATGAATACCCAAACTTTATCATTCGCAGCTTTATTCAATCTTAAGTATTCATATATGAATAATATGAATAATATGAATAATATGAATAATATGAATAATATGAATAATATGAATAATATGAATAATATGAATAATATGAATAATATGAATAATATAAATAATATGAATAATATGAATAATATGAATAATTGAATTTCTAGTTGCCTACTGGAGCTTCTCCGATTTAAATTGTTTGATGATTTTAATTATATTTTGTTTTTAATATAACAAAATAATCATAATCATAAAATTGAATAAGCAATATTTAGAATGAATAAAATTTATTCGCAAATAAATAAAATGATTTAGAATTTATTGTGAATAAGATCAAGAGAAAGAGAAAAGAAGTTTTATTATTGTATTTATTTCTACTATTCAACTGTATTCGAAACATGAATATTTATGAATGTTTCATAGTTATTCATGAATCGATTCGAATCACAATTAAGTGCAGGGCATGAATAAAGCCTCAGTTGGAAGCGAGCTGCAATTTTGGGTGGAGGATATTGGATAGCAGCCAAGTGATAGAAGAGACTAAGGGCTCCGGAAAGGAGTGAGAAGGAGGCAGGGGGTTGGCAAGGGCTGCCACACGTTGCAGGCAGCCTGTGCAACATTCCAAATGTCGGGGCCGTTAACTGCATTTATCAAGCATTTTGTGTGTGCAAATATTTGCGCTCAAAAGGACGACACGTCGCGGCCATAATCGTCACCAAGTGCTCGGCGAAAGGGGATGAGGGGGATAGGAGGGTGGAACAGGTAGGGAGCTAAGGCAGATGCCATGGGCGGTAACGGATGGCAATCGGGAATCGGGACCCGCTGACCAAACATCATCAAAACTCGCGCATGGACAGTCGAGGTCTGCGCTAATATTGGCGCATATAAATGCAGGGAAATGCAGTTAAAAGCTGGAAAATGTCGGAAAATGCAGTTGGCGCTGTGGAAAGTCTGAGGGAAATGCAATGAAATGCACTTATGGCGCGTCAGTTGGACGATTGCATAAATATTAAGGGGCAGGACTCGTCCATCAGCGACTGAGCGACTGCTGGGAGTTAGAGAAATTTGTGATTTTAGCTGTACAAAGTCTGCGGCAGACAATTGACTCTGATTGGGGGCGTGGCCCAGGATGTGCGATAAAGTAAAGTTCGGGTCGCATCGCGCGCCATCGATAGATGACAGGATGAACCGCGGGGCAAGCAATTGAGTCTATACAAATAATTGTGAATAATATTGGAAACTCTTGAAAATGTTGTCGCATGTCCTGTCAACAATTTGCTTACCATGTTTATCCTTTGTGTGTGTGTGTGAGGATTTGTTTGTCTCCTTGTTAGCTGACAACTAATTAAATTTGTTGCTTCTATTTGTCTGGCAGATATCAACTTTTCCTGCAAGTCAAACAGGATGTGCTCCAGGGCCGTCTGCCCGTCGCCTTCGAGCTGGCCGCCGAGCTGGGCGCCTTTGTGGTACAGTGTAAGTATTCACACACACACACACTCACACACACATGTCCATTTCCATCGATTGGGCGTAAACCAAACATTAATCTTTGCCTCTTCCGCATCTGCCGCATCCACAGCCGAATTGGGGGACTACGATCAGCGACGCCACTCGAAGGGTTATGTCTCCGAGTTCCGGCTGCTGCCCAACCAGAGCAACGAGCTGGAAACTCGCGTCTCCGAGCTGCACCAGCAGCTGAAGGGCATGTCCCCATCCAGCGCCGAGCTCAACTATTTGGACAAAGTCAAATGGCATGACATGTACGGAGTTGATTTGCATCCCGTCCTGGTGAGTTCCACATATGTTTATGTCTCTGCTCGGCGGCGTCAGACGCCGTTCTGGTTGACTGGCTGCTGGCACCCATCACTCCATCCTTCCATCTGCCCAACCACCCGACCTGCCAACCACCCGACCTGCCAACCGCCCATAAAAGAGGTCAGGGCGAATGCAAAGTTTAATTTCATTTCATGGCAAATATTATAAATCATTTGCTCACATTTCTGGGACCAACGCAATGATTACCCCAAAGGGTCGCACACACACACACACACACAGTTGAGACTAAACCACCACCAGCCACCCCCCACCCCCCCTTAGCATAACACTTGCTTTTGTGCTGCGTAAGTTGGCACTTCATTTGCATTTTTTATTGCCCTTTACTTTGATATCAAACCTCAATAAATCACCAGCTGTGTTTGTGAACGAGTGTTGCACATGTGTGTGCGTGTGTGTGTGCGTATGTGTGTGTGTGTGAGGGGACACATGAGCGACTGCCCTTTACATGCCTGCGGTCTGATCCGCTACTCCCTTCATTTAGCTCAGTGATAGACACAAATCATTGACTATCGCGGCGCCACTGGAAGCGCCACTCCCCCCTCCCCCTCCCCATCCCTTGGGGACTCCGATGACGTCTCTGGGTTCCTTGCAGTTGTTGTTGTTGTTATTATTTTTTTTAATTTAATTAACATCTGAAATTACATTTAGTTTTCTTTATACTTGCAATTGGAGAGAGACTTGGGATGGGGAGGATGGGTTATCGGGCCTGCGGGTCCTTAAGCGTCGCAGCTGCTAATAGGCCAAGTTGACCGAAAGTTTTGCTTTTGTTAACACATCCTTTTGGCCAAGAGCCAGGAGCCAGGAGCCAGGAGCCAAGAGCCAAAAGAGGCAAAACTTTTGTCGCAGCGGGCTTTTTGGCTAAAAGAATGTCCTTTCCCAGACAAAGTTCTGCCCATCTTCCCTCCCCCAGCTTCCCCCCTACTTCACCATATCCTTAGTTTAAGTACAACCCGAATCATGTGCTCAATCGCGATTCCTTTTGTCTTTGCAGGGCGAGGACAGCGTGGAGTACTTTCTGGGTCTGACGCCCAGCGGGATTGTCGTCCTGCGCAACAAGACGACGGTGGCTCATTACTATTGGCCGCGCATTGCCAAAGTTTATTATAAAGGACGCTATTTTATGCTCAGGATAAGCGATAAAAATGTAAATTTCAACGCGCCAGGCGACAATGGCAAACACTACGACGATGACGATGACGACGACGATGGCAATGGCAATGGCGATGACGATGAACATGAAATGAAAATGAAAATAACGATGGAATCCAATGCAGAGGACGAGGGGCGAGAGACATCCAGACAAGGATAAGAGGAAGGACGACAAAGTGTTCACTTCTTAGCATAAATTTCTCGCTGTCGAGTCCTTCTTACAATTTGCAGTTCGTTTTCCATTGTCCTGCTCAAGTCCTTGTGGGAAAGGATGTCAGCAGGCACTTTGTATCGGACAAATTCATGAACGAACTAGTTCCACTCCCACATTGTAACTCTTCCCGAACGAAAGTGGCCTGAGCAGGAGGTCAATTGTAAAAAGTGTTTCATTCCCCAAATTCATTCACTTCGTTCAAGGAACGTTTCTCGTGTTGAGCTGAAGGATGCTCTTTGTGGGTATCCTAGTGACGCTTGGACTTGAAAGTGAAGTAATAAAGGATGTCTTCTGAGAGTGGATTGACTTGACTTGACTCTTAGAGTTTTAGGGACAGGACTTCTTGGCATCTCCACATATATTTCTACGCCATGTGGATCCTTTTATCCTGTACCTTGATCACAGGACATTTTCTCTAAGATAGTCTTAGTTCTCTCCCTCGATTCCTTTAATAGAGATCATTCAGAGACATCCACATATTTATATTTCATCTCATATCCAAGCAATTCGCTTAAGAATTCAATCATGTCCTTTGAATATCCATGGACTTCGATCTCCCTAAAGTCCTTAGTAATTCCATTTGGAAGATCAAATCAAATATCAGTCCTTTGTATACCTTATATCAAAAGTTTATATCAGGTAATAATTGACTTAACAAAATTTGAGTCCTAGACCAAAGCAGCACTCTGCTCCTTGGGACACATCCTTAGAGTATGCAAGTTATGGCTCATGGCAGATGGGATTGTCCTCTTACCAATTTTTCAGTTTTACCGATTTTTGTCTTGTGTAACAACTTTTAACTGTCAGCATCCTTCAAGGATGAAAGCAGAAGCACTCGTTAGACGACAAGTAGCCTGGTAGCTGATAGCTTCGTCCTCGGATTCGTCTTCGTCCTCCTCCTGGCTGCTCCTTTAACTCGAACACTTTTTGGTGTTAACGCTTTGATAATCAAAAAACTTTTCCTCCTCTCGACGCACACAAAGGACGAAACTTTCGCATTTTCCTCCACACATTTTTACTCTCATTTTTCTGTCTCCTATTTTGTCTTCCTTTTTTTTTTGTGTCCTTTTATGTCTCCTTTTTTGCTTGGTGAAAAATTCACACTTTAAATTGGCAGCTAAGTTCGCATCGATAGAGAAGGGAGAAAAAAATAAAAGTATCTGTCGGGTTTTCGTTCACTCAATTTGCCGTTTTACTTGGCACTACGAATAGTCAACATTCCTGTCTCCATCCTTGTTCTTGTCATCGTCCTGCCCCTCGCTGTCGTCCTCGTCTCTCGTACCCAAAACCACATGCGTATCGTCATCGCCATCGTCATCGTCATCGTCGTCGTCGTCGTCATCGTCGTGACTTGCGATGACTTAGTGCTTATCAGACTTGTGCTATTCCCGGTGCCACCTCCACCCCTCACCCCTCACACTTCTCTTCCCTCTTTTCGCCCTCCCCCCCTTTACTTCACAGAATGAGCTCAGCACTTATGGCTTTGAGACTCCACGCAAATCGGCGTGCAAGCATCTGTGGAGATGCTGCGTGGAGCATCATGCGTTCTTCAGACAGGTGCGGGTCGCGCCTCTGCCCAATTCCCAGTCACATGCAGCGGATTTGTTTCAGCTCGGATCGCGCTTTAGGCACAGGTGAGTTCCCCTAAGTGTTTGCCACGGTGAGTGCTCCGAGTGCTTAGCCCAAATCTGACGGAAGTGTAGCCACATTCAAGTGGGTGATTGCTGCGTACGTGTATAAGTGTGTGTAGGTGTGCCTGTGTGTGTGTGTGTGTCTGGCATCATACACACACAAGTGAGAGTGGAGAGTGTATGGGCGGGTAGGTACGTGGGCATTAAATAAAGTTATTAAACCCGAAGCAATGGCCATAACCAAGATGCATAGCTTTGGGGTCCCGGTGTGTGCTTTTGGCCAATTTATTAGCCAGTTTGCCAATTTGCAGCGAGCGAAAAGTGGAGCCAATTAAAAGGCAACCAAGCACTTGAAATCCCATTCAATGTGCAGCTCATGTGATTAGATCATTAAGGGCGGCAGTACGTAATCCGAGCCTGAGTTATACGTGGCTCGTTCAATGAACTAGTTCCCTCACGCTGATGATGCAGCAAAACTTTTCTCTCTCCTTTTCATTCCTTTCCATTTATTGTGCTTCCAACTTTATTGTTGGCTCCTGTAGCTGCTTGCTGGCAGCTCAGTTTATGGCCATGATGTCCCTCCAACGAGCTCTGCTACCAAAGCCAGCAGAGGCAGCAAAGGCAGCAGAGGCAGCAAAGCTGCAAAGCTGCATTAGTTTCCTGCAATTTGAGAGGTGGTTCCCAAGAAGAGCATCAAGAGCATGGACGAGCATCTCTAATGGTTGCTGGCTGTCCGACGCGGCACTCACATAGATCAAGTTTACACCAGCCTCTGGACGGGGGCCCAGCTAATTGGAAGTCCAATAAAAATGTCGGATCTGTAGGCAGTCCAACAAACCCAAGTCGAGTGCAAAGCCCACTAATGACTTTCTGTGAAATGCCTCCAAAGCCCCAAGCTAGACACCAAATGCAAGGCAATTGTGCATGACGAATGTGGCAGGCACTAGGCCTCTCTCTCTCCCTCTCTCTCTCTCTCTCTCACTATCTGTCTCTCTCTGCTCTGGTCTATGGTCCCTGGTTGCTGGTCCCTGGACTCTGGCCGGGACTGAGCTTGAGCCGCCTTTGGGATGCCAGTGGACATGGACGTCTCCATGTCCAGGGCCATGTTTATGACAGACATTTGCGGTGACTGCGGCTGGCCATTTGCTGGGCAAACTTTCTTGCACTTCCAAGCCAGCTACTAACTTGGCTAAATCGAGTTCACGTGGCTAACCGTAACACCGAGCGGCGTAACTATTACACGTGGCGGGGGCTCGGAGTTAGGCCGAAAACTTTTTGGGCGCCGTCACATTTTATGGCCATAGTTCCACTTCCTGTTCCCAGGAACTCTGCTCCCCCCCTCCCCCCGGCCACTCCCCACCACCCCGCGAGCCATAAGCGTTTTTAATTTGTGAAACAAATGAAAGTTTTTACAACCTTTTTATGGTTCACTGTTCATTATTGCCGGCCATCAGCGTCTTCCACTCTACATGTGGATGTATCTGGTATATATAAATAGTATATAGTATATAGTACATAAGGTATATATATTTTTTATTTCTTGATCTGGGGAGATGTAAATAAATTTGCTTAGTTTTTCCCTTATTTTTTGTACTATTTTTGTTAATATTTTTGGACGCCTTTTGGATGCCTACTTTTATGTTGCCCAACAATCGCATGTCTGACCCAACCCAACCAACCACCAACTACCAACCACCAACCAACCAACCGAATACACGCCCAGTCGCACGGACAAGCAAACGGAGAAGGATGCACTTGCCGCCGGACGAACACCGCCCGCCTTCACGCGGGTTCCTTCCAAGCGCCAGCCCCGACGCGTGATTGATGACTTTTTCAACAGCAACGGCAACGGCAACGGCAATGGCAATGGCAATGGCAATGGCAATGGCAACGGTGGCATACTCATTGGCAACCGGCCACTGCCACAGCCACTCCCACTCCAGAGCCTGGCCAGCGGCAACACCAATACCAACGCCAAGTGAGTACTCCAAATATCCATCATTTGTTTTCCATTTCATGCACAAAACTTTTGATTTACCCAACTTCAGTTCGTTTCTCCCCCTCCCCTAGAAACACCCACACACACACATATATTTATATATGGGTGAGTGTGTACATTTATATAGATATATATTTTTTTGGTCCACTCTTGTGCCCATCGCGCGCGCTTCCTTTGACGCAGTTGTTGTCCTTTTTGGGGGGCAATTTTTTCGGTAATAATTTTTAGAGCCCCGCCAGTCGGAAGTGCTCTTATGTTGTCCTGTTGGAGCATCTTCCTTTGATCTGTTTTTAATTTTCAACATGTGAGTTTTTACTTTATTTCTCTACAGTTGGTGAGGGGAAAGGGCAGGGGGTGGGGAAGTGGGAGGATGCGAGTTTTCCTCTTCATTTGGAGCCATGTCTGCAGTAACAGAAGCAATAGTAGCAGCAGCCGCAGGAGCGGCAGCAGCAGGAAGAGACTCCATGGGGAACACTTTTCCACCAAGTTCCGCATATGCAGTTCTCGATTTTCTGTTTGGCATAGTGAATCCTGCCTTTCATCTCTCCCCCTTCCCCTCCCTCTCCCACTCAGTCCTCTTGGACTTTCTCTTTCCGTTTGTTACTTCTTCAATTTGAAAACAATGCAGAAAACACTTCATCATGCTCAGCACGGCTCTGGGTGTGTGGGTGTGCGACTGTGTGTGTGTGTGTGTGTGTGGGTGTTCGATTGTGTATGTGTGCGTGTGTCTTTGTCTGCTGGACTTGACAGCCCGCCGCCTACCGCCTGCCGCCTGCCGCCTTCGCATTGTTTTAGTTTATGTTATGGCTCTTGTTGTGATGTCCTTGCTGAAGAGCTGCTCCTGCGGCATGTGCGTCGGGGCTGCCCTTTTTTTCGAATTCGTGTTCAAAATCCATTTAGTTGCCATTCGAAGGCAGTTACATTGTCTAGACGCAACATTTATTAAATGTTTTATGGTTTCGAACATCAAATTATATATGGACATATAAAAATCGGCCATTAGAGGAGGTTTTTAGCATTGGCTCAACGGATGTGTTGCCAGGATGTTGAATCAAGGAGCTAGAGCTTAATGGAAAGTGAGTCATCCCAGGGCCATGGAAATGAAAGATTTATGGACAGGGAAGCCAGGACTCCAAATGTCAGTTTCAGATAGTTCAATGCCAAGGAAAGCGAAGGAAGCGCCTGAGGCTTCATTTCAGGATGAGGCAAAGAGAGGGGCAGGGGGCGCATCATTCATCAGGCGAGTTACATGGAATCGTATGATCAGTGACTGCTCAGATCTCATCATTATCTCGGCTGCAGTGGCAGTGCCACGTTGACCCCATCAATGTCGCACTCGCTCTCGGCCGCCGTCCATGCATAAATTATCCCTGATGGTAATAGAAGAGGCAGTGGCTTGTGGCCAAGACACCAATGTAATCGCTGGCAGAACAATTCCTAGGAACACCACAGATCACAGCAGAGCAGAAGGAGGAGTAGAGTTGAGAGTAGCGGATGATCGGGGGATCGGGGATCGGGGATCAGGGACTCGGAGGTGGGGGATTGAGCAAATAGCTCACGTCGTTTATCATTTGCAAACAAAGAAGCCAAACGTCAGGCGGGCGCAGTGGCTGCCAGGAGAGGCCAATCAAGTTGCCCGCACGGTGCCAGGCGGGACATAAATCACAAGGCGCGACCGGGACAGAGTACGTCCGAGTGGGTATCCACGTCCATAGTCAGCGTCGCGTCCACATTTACAGCCACATCCACATCCATGTCCGTGTCCATGTCCATGTCCATGTCCATGTCCATGTCTCTTGCGATGGGGAGTACCAAATGATTGCGCGCTGATTGCCAGTGCGGCAATTACTCAATTTTACACACGCGCATTATTTGTCTGTGTCGATCTGGGGAGCTGGAGGGTTGGGGATTCAGGGGACGGGGGACGGGGGATGCAACTCGATGGATCCCGATCTCTGGACGGATGCTGCACCAGCGACAGCCTAAATGCTGTGATGCAGCAGACTTTAATCAACGTTTATGTTAAACAATTTAAATTTATGGCAAAATAATGCGCGAGCGTTGCAATTGCCGACTGCTGACCTCCAGCCCCAGCCCCAACCCCAACTCCTCCGCTCCGGCCAACCACAAGCCGCTCAGACCCACTCCGACCCGCTTCACTTCAACCCGCACCCGACCCGATCCGTTCCAGCCGCCTCACTTCGGCCCGACCCGATCCGTTCCACTACACCCCCCACCCTTCACCCCCCACCCCACCATCCATCACTCCCCGCTCTGACCCTTTATTTCGAGCTCTTGGTAATCCCCGCCCGCTTGCACTTGCAGCAACTACGACAGTCCGTATCGCTCCACGTACAGTATACCCACCAGCCTGGGCGTGCGTCCCAGCCATCAGCAGTCCTCGCAGCAGAACAACAACTCCAGCAGCTACAACAACAATGGCAGCAATTTGCAGACACCTGACTCGCCGAGGAGCACGCGGAGCGCTCCATGGCCAAGATCGCAGCAGCGATCGCTCTTCGGGCACAATCCGTCGAGTCCGCGATCGGTGCGTTCGGTTAGCACCACGGGCGGTGGGCTGCATCATCACCACAGCCATCACAGCCATGGCCATGGCACCAGTCATCATCATCATCATCAGCAGTCGTCATCGTCGTCGCATCATCAGCATCGCCAGCAACGCGCCAGCTCCTCATCCGCCTCGCACCAGCAGCAGCGCTACCGCTCCAGCTCCGTGGAGAGTCATTCATCAAACGATTCGCGTTCCACGCGTCGGTAAGTGCCTCTTCAGTCATGATGACACCACATGACGAGTCCAATCCTAACCTCCTATCCCTTACCCACTGCCGCTTGACACCATTAGACACAAGCATCGCCATCGACGCACCTCCGACAACGAGAGCGAATTGTCACGTGGCTCCGGTCGCTCGGGTCGTTCACATCATCGCAAGCACCGACGCTCGCATCGGCACAGACGCGACTCGGCCGGTGGCTCGGATCACGATAGCACCAGAGGACGCAGCTACTCGGGTCATCGCAGCTCCTCCATGCGCAGTGGCAGCGCCGAGCTCATTGACTCCACCACTCAGTGGCGCGAGGTGCAACGTCGCCAGGCGGAGGCCAGTCTGGGCCAGAGCTCAGTGCAGCAGGCCTCCGTCTCGAAGAGCAGCATGGTGGCCCGTAGCCTGCACAGCAACGATAGCCACTCGGACACCCACTCGCACCACAAGTCGCGACGTCATCGCAAGAACAAGTAAGTCCAGTGAAGCTTCAGGGTTGTATGCCCCTCCCTACTGACCCCGTTCTCCATTCAGATCTCCTTCGGAGTCACGCAGTCGCATGTGGAACAGTGAGCTGGCCAAGCATCTGCAGTTCGACCTGGTGGACACGGAGGGCATGTCGGAGCAGCAGCTACGCGAGATCCCCTACACCGTGGTGGAGACGACTTCGAAGCGGTCCAACTCCAACCTCAAGATCCACAAGAGCAACAGCAAGAGCAGTGTGGGTGCCAAGAGCACGGGCTCTGGCAACACCATCACCAACGGCAGTGGCACCACCAATGCGGGGCAGGCCAAGAATCGCGTGGATCGCATTCGAGGGTAGGTCGAAAAGTTGTGTGCTCCAAATGGAGGTTGGTTCATTTGAGGCTCTTCCCCAGGCTCTATTATCAAAGCTCCCATCCGCATGAGGGCAATGTGGGTGGTGCAGGCGGCGGCAGTGGTGCCCCCAAAAACGGATCCATTCGTTCGGCCAGCACAATTTCATCGCGGGAATGCGAGCGCAACAATGGACATGGACTCGTGAGGTGAGTGCAGGAACAAGCGAGGATCTGGCGAGGATTCTTCTCTAAATATATTTGTTTTCTTTGCATCCTTTTTCAGGATGATGTCCAGCATGAGCATGGGCGACTTTATCTCTCCCACAGGCTCAAACCTGAGTCCCCTGGAGAACTCGGCATTGCGCGTATCACATGAGCACACGGACTCGGGTCTGGGTGCCGACCAGGACTACGCCTACTCCTCGGAAAGGTATGTCTTCTTGCAATCGTCCTCTCCAGGAGGAGCTTTGTCCAGGATGTGCCTAATTGAAACCCAAAATTTAAACACAGATCCAGCGACAGCACGCGGTACGGCACCAACAAGTCGTCTGGAGCCTCCAGTGGCAGCCATCGCAAGTCCGTGGGCAGCGCCGGAGGCGGCAACAACGGCGGCTACAACAGCCTCATGCAGCAGACTGTGAGTAATCAGCAGCAGCAGCAACGCTCGCTATTCGCACAACAGCAGAGGCAACAGAAGCCCAATTACAAATACAACTCCTCCTCGTCCACTAACCCGAATCACAATCCGAACTCAAACTTGGCGCCGGTGCACATCAGCGCTTCCTCCTCAGCTACTAACCAATCGCCGCCGCTGCCACCGCTGCCGCCGCAGTCCTCACAGTCATCGCAGCCAGCCGCATCGCAGCCAACGACTGGCAGCAGCAGCAGCAGCAGCAGCAACGTCGGCGCCGGCAATCGACTCCTCAGCTACACGACCTTTGAGAATAATCAGTACAAGTTTAGCCTGAACAATGCCCTGGGCAAGGGGTCGACTGGCGCCGGTGTGGCAGCTGCTGCAGGTGCATGCGGTGCAGGTGGGGGCAGCGGCAACGGCAGTCGCAGTCGCAGCGGCAGCAGCAGCAATCTCACGGGTAACATGGTGTCGGTCACTAGTGGTGGTGGTGGTGCGAGTGCTGGTGCCTTTAGCAGGCAGCGCAGCTTTGTGGAGTGGCCAAACAATCCGGCAGCTCCCTATTACTATCAAGGACCTTCGTCCAGTGTGGCGCAGGTCAAGCGACGCGACGCCAAGTCAGACATTGGCGTCCCCACACGCCGCCTATCCGGTCAAAGTCTGACCAAGACGCAGCTCCTCACCGGCGGCGCTGGTGCCGTGGGTGGCAGCTCACAGTTGGCCAACGCCAGCTGCTATCCCATCCACTATGCCAGCAGCAGTGTGACCAACTCCGGCTACAACCGTCCGCTCGGCCAGCGCGGCGTCGGCGGCGGCAGTGGCGCCACCCATGGCAACAGCTTTGGTCTCCAGCCGGCCAAATCTGATCTCTTCCTGTCCTACATACATGGCGGCGAGTACGAGCGTCCCTACATCTACAACTACAAGATGCCACAGATGCCCCCCGGCAGCTCCCTCTCCAACTCCGGCTCCCCCAAGCTACACCACCAACAGCAGCAGCAGCAGCAGCATCATCCGCAGGCCAGCGCGTATCACATCTCTGGCGCACAGACTGCCGATCCGCCGCCACCGCCCCCGCCGGCCCCCCTCTACGGTGGCTCGGCACCCGCCACCGATGTCATGTACTATCAGTTTGACAAAGGCGCCGCCGTCATGCCCACAAATCCGCCGCCCATTGTGCAGCAGCCGAAAGCGTCGGGCGGCCTGTCAGCGGCTGCTGTTGCGGGGCCCGGAGCCGGAGCTGGGGTCGGGCTTGGTGGACCATTAGTGTATCTGCAGCACGGACAGGGTGTCGCCCCATCGGGTGTCGCCCCATCGGGTGTCGCCTCAACGCAGCAAACTGTAAGTAAGCCTTAGGCAGTTCCCCCACCCCCCCTTCCATCACTTTCAACTTGTTCGCATGTCGCGTGAACCTGTCGCATGTTTTACACACACACACACACGCGCATGTGTGTGCCTGCATGTGTTCGTGTGTCACATTTATGTATCTGTGTTTGTGTACTTAGCCGCTTAAGTTGAGTTTTACTTTTGGTTTCTGTGTCTTAATTGAATTCGTATTTTATTGCCAACTTATCGGACTTTTACGTTACTCGTGACCCGCGGCTGCAGCTGCAGCTGCATCAAGTAAACCTTCAGTTACCCCCACCCCCATCCCCATCCCCATCCCCATTTCCCCCACCCCAAGTAGCTGCCTGTTTATTTCGTATCATAAGTAACTGAAGCTTTTATGTTGATTATTTTGTAAGCAGGCGGTGGGCCAAAAGGACTTTGTCCTGGCCATGAGCTTAGTTACATGCACACTTATCTTCGCATGCACACACTCATGTGTGTGTGTGTGAGTGTGTGAGTGCTGAGTGTGTGTGTTTTGGCTTATCAAAAGCGACGCTATGTCTGCAAATAAACTTGCCGCTATCTGAGTTTTGTGTCTGCCGCATAGACGGGAATTTAATTAACTTAAATAGACTGCGCGCCAAGTGGGCTCGCAGTTGTGGGCGTGTTTGAGTAACACTCACCTCCCCACACACTCCCCCCCACACACACATACACTCGAGTGGCACGTATATCTTAGGGATACACATAATTATAACATCCTGCGCCACGTTTCAAATTTACTCAAAATCTCACATAAATTTTACGTGAAGAGCGCAATCTTCAAGTGTGTGTCCTTCCGCCTCTTCTCCCGAGTGTGTGTGTGTGTGTGTGAGTGAGTGTGAGTAAGGAGTCGAATATTTTGAATTTTAGAAAGTATTTTTCGA
This sequence comes from Zaprionus lineosus, assembly GCA_035044505.1. Lineage (NCBI taxonomy): Eukaryota > Metazoa > Arthropoda > Insecta > Diptera > Drosophilidae > Zaprionus > Zaprionus lineosus. The sequence goes on from JAWNNX010000314.1 coordinate 1,038,247, forward strand.
GTCTTGAGAAGAAGATTTCTAGGAAGATAATTAGCCCCTCAACATTTCTCTGAGGCCTTCAAGTTGGAATTCACCTCAAGCTGTGAGTTTCTAAAGGATATTAGGATGCGTCCTTGTGAAGAGTCTCACATTTTAGATTTATTTTTTTGCTTACGAAAAACATTTCAAAAGCTCTCTAAGGACTTCAGAACTATTTTGATTTTCTTCATTAAAAATAAAATTCAAAAATCAAGCAATTAAAAAATATTTAACTTTAATCCTTAGAACTGCCTTTAATCCTTTTATAGGGTACTAAATATCGATTTAAGCAAAATTGTTAATAAAATTAAATCAAGTCTTTAAAATATTTAATATATTTAAAAATTTCAAAGGACTCAGGGCAATTTAGATTAATTATCCCTCCAAGGATATATTTTTAATTCTCCCCACATTTCAAGAATTATTTCCGAGAATCCTTAATCAAAATTCACAGGATTTAAATTGCAAGCGCTCCCCAAGCGATTTTTAATCAGAATTTATTTTTTTTTTATTTTATATTTCGATTCTCATTTCTCAAAATTCTCGCTGTGCCCACAAGCAGACAAATAAATACACACACACACACACGCACACATCCAGTCAATTTTACGCATGACTAATTAAGAACTAAAATATGCCAACTAATTTTAGTTCAGGACACCAAGTCAATTGCCCAAAAGCAAAAGATATTTAAGTCGAAAAGAGGACGAAAGACAAGCCCAAAGTTGGCGGCAGGACGAATGGCCATAGAGGGGAAGGGAGAGGGGGAAAGGCAGTCGAGGGAGGCAATAAAACGGCATAAATAATAAGCAACTATTTGCGCTACATTATCCAAGTTTATGTAACAGTCAGACCCAAAGGGGCTTAGGGGGCGTGGCAAGGCAAATAATTTCAAGTCAAGTTGATGGCACGAATTTCGCAGCTACCACAAAAGCAAAAGAGAGGAGAAAATAGGAGAAAAGAAGAGAAGAGAGGAGAAGAGAAGAGAGAAAAAAATAACTTACAATCCTTAAATAAATATTGTGTGTATGTGCGAGTGTGTGAGTGTGTGTGTGTGTGTGGTAAATGGCTTTCATAGCAGGAGCAGCCACTACATAGAAACATTCTCGAAATGTTTGGCATAATTTTGCTATAAAATAAATTTTGCAAAATTGTTTTTCCTTAAGCTGAGGGCAGCTTAGGAAAGCGAGGACAGAGCCTCGCAACAACAACAACAACAACAACAACAACAACAGCAACAACAATAACAACAACAAGATGAACATAAGCAGCAGCAGCCAAAGGACATCAAATAAAACAAGCAAATCAAAAATTATGACAGCACAGCAAAGGACATGCCAGGAGCTCAAACAGGAACTAGGGACCAAAGTGAAGGAGAGAAGAGGAGGGGTTGGGCGGGCTTGAGAAAGGGAGATCGGAGACACACTTGCTGCAAAAATAAAACAAAAAAAAAAAAAAATAGATACTCGCACTGAGAGTTAAGCAGACCAAAAGGCAAACGACAATCGTGGCTGTGGGCGTGGGCGTGGCTGCGGCGTGTCCTTTTCCCCCGCCTCTGGCTACCAAAGCAGTTAAGTCAATAAATTTGCTGATTTAATGTGCCAAAAGTTTCGATTGCCGTTGCTTCACTTGTTGTTGTGATTGTTTTCTCAACTCTTGTTGTTGTTGCCGCCACTCGAGTTGTTGTTGTTGTTGTTGTCTTTTGGCCAATACGCAGTTTAGTTGGGGCTCCTGAAGAGTTACCGCTCGAAGCTGTTTGACTTGTGTAGTTGTTAGAGAAACTGTTGTTGTTTTTCATTGCCTTTGCTGATAGTCCCCAGGCGTAAACACACACATCACACACGCACACACACACACACACACATGACAAATGTTAGATTAACACAATTGGTAAACAATAAAAGCGACAACTTATGCCCGAGCTTATGGAGCTTTAAGTGATTGCCCAGAAATTGTTACTTCAACAGAACCAAAGACAGGACATTGACGTCTTAGTTAGTCCAGGATATAGCGATTTTAATTTAATTAGTTCAACTAGCCAAAAAAAAAAAAGCTAAGTTAACGACACGAAAAGAGAAAACAGCTAAGAGCTAAGTCAAGACTTGAAGCAATAAACTTGGAGAGTTCACTGATTTTAAGGACTCCCTTAAATCCTCCAGTTAGATCCTAAATTAACCATTCTCCATTGTACAAATATTTTTTATTATTTCCTAATTAAATGTTTTATTAATTTTTGATAAGATTTTATTTAATTTAGTTTTAAAATTAATTTAATTTTTAATTCATTTTTTAGCTTTATTATTTTTCCCGCTATTTTTTCGCCTGCGGTGAATTTCTCTATTATTTGCCATTGACTTTAAATGACTTTCATTATTTATTGATTTTAATTTTTACAAAATTTTCCGGGAAATGTATATAAAAAATTTCCAATCCTTAAAGCTAAAAAACATATTCATTCCGTTTCCGTTTCCTCCCTTCCCCTCAGGGAACTCGCATTTCCCTCCAATGTCGATTAACTCCACATACCCCGTGGGGAGGAGTTTCATAAATGTTGAATCATTAGAAAAGCATCAATAATAAATGCATTTTTATGAAATCAATTGAAAAACATTGCAAAACAAAAACCTGGCAATCCTTGCCATAAAAAAAAGGAACAGGATAATATTTGCATTCGCAATTGATTCATGTGATGAAAACAATTGGCGGTTCAAATAGTGCGGAAAATGCTGTAAAAAAGTTGAATAAACAATTCAGCCTTTTTTTTAGAGATATTTTCCTTTCCATTTATTATTCGTGTTGAACCCCCGCATGATTTAATTATAGAGTCCTCGAACAATGGACGCCGGTGATATATATTTTTATTTCCATACAATTTTTATTACCGTTTTGTATGATTTTGTACGCCTCTAAGCTGATCCTTTGTGAGGCCCGCCATGGACATCTGTCGCTTTTAATATTCATGTAAACTTTTATTTGCATCGGGGAAATATTTTAAATACTTTTTACTTTTTATGTGCATGTGCATGAATAACAATGTAGACACAGCAAAGGACGAGTGAGTGTGAGCTATCAGATATCCTGTAAGAATGCTGGAGGTTGCCTCCTTTATATGTTCCCAGATTAGCTTGAAGATGAGAAAATACATATATAAGTACGATAATAATACCAAAAAATACCAAAAATAATTTTTAAATTTTACTTGATTATTTTGTGAATACTTTGAATACTTTGAATAACACTCGAATTGCTCTTGAATTTTAAATATGATATTTAAAAGTATCCTAGGTGCGGGCGGCTACATAAATCTTTGTGCTACCCAAGAGTTGGTATAACTCATCCTGCTTAAATATCCTTGCAATGAACATTTCCACTGTATGTCTTATTTATTCATAGATTCGAGATGAATCACTGTATATGAATAACCCAGACTTATATTTATTAAAAGTCCTTCAGAGCAAACTATATTAGATACACTTTATTCATTTCTTAGATCCTGCCTATCGTCTTACTTTGATTGTTGAGGATTCTTAGATCAGTGGATAATACACATGTATAGCTAGACATATACGTTAAAGACCCTTCCGAATTCCTTACAGTCTTTTAAGGATTGTTCAGTTTGATAGACATTATATATATATGTCCCTTTCTTTTTATAAAACTCATCCTTCTTCGATATTTTTCCTGTCCCACAAACTCGAACTTCCCCCCTAAGGAATTTTCTTAAGAGCCTTGAGAAGTCACATTTGTTTCCCCAGGGAAACCCCAAGAATATGAACCGCCTGAGTCGGCATACCCAATGCCAAACATTCGTAATAAGTACAGGGTATAAAAATGTACAAATAATAAAAGTGAAATACAGTCCGGGGGCTAAAAAGAGAGCTGGTTGAGTGCAGGAAAACGTAGGTAATAATTATCAAGCGAGTGTGTTGACACGCCTTTTGGCCATGACAGTTGCCAGACATTTGCCACTGACATTGGAAGAGTCCTCGGCATATGTTCTGCTTCTTCCTCTTTTTTTTGACAGTGGGTGGCGTTAATAGTCAGGAAAGGATCGTGGCAGGGGCAGGGGCAAGGGCGAGGACAACGTTTTGTCAGACAATTTGATGCATTTGCGTCTGGGTGTAAAGGGCATAAAAGGGGCGTGTTTGCCTAAAGACTGTGCCTAATTAACACACACATAAACAAAAACAAAATCTACCAGCACACATGCAGACACACCCACACACACACACACACCTACACACACACATTGCCACAGACACTCATTAAACTGGGTAGAAAATTAATTAAATTTCAAAAGGCAACAAGAAGCAAGTAATGCCAATGACTACCCCCAAACAACCAACCAACCCCACCCACACCACCCGCCCCTCCCCCGCCCCCCACAAACTATTTACTTGAGCAATCTCATACGTGTTTCCATTAGGCTGCAATTCAAGCTTCATTATTGATGGAGAGTGTCTAGTAGAGCGAAGGCTCGGATGGGCGGTTGGTGGGAGGGGGTTGGGGGTTAGGGGTTGAAGTGCGGAGTTATATCTTAGGATAATCTCAAGTCTTTGGAGCAACAAATACATTTTCAAGCTGAATGCAATTTTAATTAATGGCAAATCAAACAAAGTTCGGCCTTCTGCGCACAAATCAAACAGAGGCAAGAGCAAACTTTTGACTCTTTGACTGCTGAAAGCAGATGCCAAAGTGCTTTTATCTATGAGATACAAAGTACAAGATACAAGATACAAGATGCGAGATGCCAGATGTCAGATACCAGATACCAGATGCAGGATATGAAATACAGGATACGAATTATAAGATACAAGCTACCAGATACCAGATACCAGATACCAGATACCAGATACCAGATACCAGATACCAGATACCAGATACCAGATACAAGATACAAGATACAAGGTATAAGATACTAGATACAAGATACTAGATACTAGATACAAAATACAAGATACAAAATACATATGCTAACTACAAACGCATAGCACAGAAAGCGGTTATCCTTTGCTTTGTGTATGAGTGTGTGTGTGTGTGTGTGTGTGTGTGTGTGTGTGTGCACCTTTATGATTTCATTTACAAATGAATGTATGGATCTGGGTACAGCTTTAAGAGCATAATGTTTGCTTTTCACACACAGATAGAGACACACACACATACACACACTCGCATTCACACACTCATACACACACATATATACAGTTTGAGGGGTGGGGAGATTTGGTGCTCGTGTATTGGAACTCAATCATAATAACAGCAAACGTGTCTTTGACCAAATTGAATGAACTTCCAAGTGGATATTGAGGGATTGAGACACTGAGGGACTGAGACACTGAGACATTGGGACGCAGGGAACAGATCAAAGTGTAGCAAAATGTTATTTCAATTACGAAATTAATTCAATTGAATTATGTTTATAGGGAACTTAGGCAACCAATTCTATTCCTTGCCAGGGGAACCAACTACTACCCCCATATGATTTGAGTCCTGTCAAAAGACATTCATTCATTCGCATTTCGATTTGTATAACAGACGATGTGGCATGTGGCATGTGGCATGTGAATGCGTTTAATATATGATCAAATATCTCAATCAAATATCTTAAATATGCAATGGATAACTATTAGTAGTTATTATGTTATTTAATTAATTGATTGATGAAAATGCAAAGCGTTTCGTTCACTGGAACGAATTAAGGGATTGGAAATGAAAGATTGCCCCGACTTAGAGATACTCCCACTTCTGGCAGAGGATTATTTTATTTTTTTGAAAATAATTTTAAATATTTTCAAACTTTATTATCAACTCACAAACCAAAAAAAAAGGGGTAATTTAGAAATAAATATTTATTTTTAATTAAATTTGATATTCTTCAAGCTAAAAATAAAAGGCTATCCCAGAGGAAATTCTGCATGGGAAATGAATCAAGTTCTGCAGGGAATCGTGGAGTTTTTCACCTTAAATCAGAGCATTGAATAGCAAAATATATTCCCCTATATATATATATAAATACTGTATGTATTTCGATCCATATTTAAGGACTTCCCACACACGTGTCAGTCCTTGCAAAAGGTTAACTGCATAAGCCAGGGAATCCAGCAAAGTCTGTATTTAAACTTGATACCTTTTAACCCTTTGTACTGCGTACAAAGCTTCAAAATTTGTGGTTTTAAGCGGGCTATAACAAGAGCATAAACAACAGCAACAACAAAAGTAACAACAGCAACAACAACAACAACGACAACTACAACAACAACAGCAACAGGAAACAGCAGCAAGAACAACTATCAGTCAATGGTTTTGCAATCAATGGCAAATCCGCAGGGCGTGTGTTTATTATGTGGCATGGCAGGGGAAACTCACCACGCAGCATTGAATCCACCACCTTCCAGGCGCAGCCCACTTATCCGCTGGCCAACCCGTCAGCTGCCCGGCAGGGTTTGATTTTGGTCAGGTGTTTAGCCGGCGGTCACTTTATGAACGCAATCAGGCGGACCTTTGTTGTCGGCTCTATGGGTTCTATGGGTTCTATGGGTTCTCTGGTATTTGCCATTGTTGTGACTGTGGGTGTTTATGTTATTGTTGCTGTAGTTGTTGTTGCGGCTATTTTATACAGCATTCGATTGTGTATGTAATTAAAATTGTGTGCCTGCGGATCTAATAATAAATTTATGCGCATACATTGGCGGCTTTTGTCCGTTGTTTTCGATTTCAATTAAAAAGTAGACTTTGTGAACATAAATCTAAATATTCTACACACACACACACATATAAACATATCGTAAAGTACATTGATTTATAGTCTTTTAATTGCTGTCAATTGTAAGAGAGAGCGAGATGGCGCGAGAGGAGTATAAAAATTGCATGGCGCATGTTTTGGCCGCGTTTTATTGTCCAGTGAATTTATGGTAGAAAAATAATATTTTAATATTAGCATTATAGTTAAAAGTATTATTATGTTTATTATTGTTATTGTTAAGTGTGTGGCTAAACATTAGCGATTTAAGTGCATGTGCATTGTGCTAAAACGTGTATTAGTTAGTGCCTGTTTTTAGTACAATAGAAAATAGAAAGAACCCCTGCAAGAGAGCTAAACCTTGTTTGTGTTTCCTCCCCGAATCGTCAACACACACACACACACACACACAACCAACTCACACACACACTCCGCACACACACAACCAACACACACCCAATCCAAACCGAACCTATGAAAAACCCAACACAATGCACAGGCAATGCACTCGTCGCACTCCTGCAGCGAGGAGGATGAGGTGATGGCCGTTTTGGAGGCACTGCATCAGGACACGACCACAACAAATGATGAGACCGAAGACACTGATGAAGTTTATGATGACGAGGCCGCTGAGGCTGAGGACATGTTTGATGCCGATGTCCCTTTGATGTCACCAACTGGCAGCCACAATAGTGCAGGTCACAGCGGCAACAACAACTTTAGTAGCTACACTTGTAGTGGCACCGGCAATGGGAACAACAACAGCAGCAGCAACAGCAGCAACAACAACCACATTTGCCACAACGGCAACAATGCCAATCGCAACACAATAACAACAACAACAACAACAACATCGGGGGCATCCATTTCCGCCTTGGCCAATATTAATCTAGATAATTGCAATGCGAATGTCTACGGCGGTCAACTGTGTGCCAACGGCAACACTCCACATCAGCAGCAGCAGCAGCCACAGTATCAACAGGGCCAACAACAACAACAACAAATATTGCCAATTAACACAAGCAACCAAACGTTAAATTGTCCCACATTGAATGCAAATAGCAAAAACCATTCCAACTCCAATCCGAAACCGAATCCGAATGCGAATCCGAATCCGAATCCGAATGCGTATCCGAATGCGAATGTGCCACCCAACGATCCACCATTCCTTAAGCTAGCCACCACCCAGCAACAACCCAACACAACAATAGCAACAATAGCAACAGTAGCAACAGTAGCAACAGTAGCCACAGCAGCAGCAGCAACAGCAGCAGCGGCAGCAGCTGCAACCAATTCCAATCCGCACTCGAACTTGCAACAAAATCAAAACATTTCCTCCAGCTTAGAGATAATCCTTTCGCCAATTATACAAAGTAGTCGCCGGTAAGTTCATTTCTTGGTTTTACCTTATTTCTTCTTCTTCTTCTTCTTCTTCTTTGTTTGTTCGTTCGTGTTCTATTTCTCCATTTCATTTCATTTCTTCTTCTCTCCTTTATTTTATTTTATTTGTCCGTTGCCTCCGTTGGCTTCTTCAGTGTTTAAGTTTTTTTCTTTATGTTTTGTCTGCATTGGACTCAGCTCCAATGTATGTGAGTGTGTGTGTGTGTGTGTGTGTGTGTGTTTATGTTTGTTTGTTTATGTTTGTAGCTAACATTGCAGTTACCGTTATATTGTGATATCCCTAGCCCTAAGTAGGTGCCCTTTGACACGCATGCAACCAGAGTAACCGCAGGAGCAACTGCAGCCAGAGAAAAGTCCAGGAAGAAGAAAAACAAAAGTGAATCCGAGTTTCAGTTGCAAATGGGGTTACATCTGCTCAAGAATTGTCATCAGAGTAACTTGTGTATCGATATCAGTGATAATCAAATAACATTTATCGATAAGCTTCGATAAAGAGTTAAAACAATCGTAACCTTCGGCCTATCTTTAAGTATGTCTGTTGTTATTTTGGCAAAGTATTGGAGTTTTATATTATATATTATATATATATGTATATCTATTAATCGAACATAATTCAGAACAATCGATATAAATAATCGATACTTATTAATACATTAGTCTTGGCTAAAGAGAGAGCTTACTACACGTATGAGTAATTTAAATGTTTGAATATATGTAAAAATAAAAATAATAACAATATCGATAGTATCGATATATATAATTGTCATATTGTCACTATGTATTTATCTCCTTTAGAAGTATTCCTATGTATAACGTCATTGGAGTTGAGTCAATGTTACTTTCAGTTTTACTGCATATCCTTTGACTTATTGGAAGTAAAGACTAACTGTTAGTCAGCAGTCTATTAAATATTTCCTTTTTCCCAAATTTGTAGTAATTTAATCGATATAATCAAATATTTATTTATTGATAAATATAGATAACTATTTAGCGCATGTTTAGTATACAATTTAAGGTACATTCCGTTTATCTAAGTCGAGACTTTGCAGTAAACTTTTTAACCGGTTAATCCTAAAATAATGATTATTCAAACTTCTATAAAATTAAAAAAAGTATCGATATTATCAAAAAATAATTATCTATTTTTTAAAATACACATTATATCAAAATTTATAATTAAGTTAAGTAACGATTCATGTGTTTTATCCCGAGTATCCTTTTGACTCGCTAACACAGCTTCAAAAACTACACATAAATTAAAGTAAAATAACCCGATAAATAACTAAAAATTTTAGATTAATTAATCGATAATTTTTTGGCTAACATTCAGTATTTTATGAGTTAATATTTTATTTAAGGTATTTAAAAATCCTTTAAATAAGTTTTATTTAAGGAAGTGAGAATTTTTCGGGATTCTTTTGGTCACTTCAGCCACATCTCGATACATTTAAAAATATCGATAGTACCGTTAGTTATGTGACAGCTATTAATGTCAGTTTTAGCTAAAAAATGTATTATTTTTTTTATCTTCTGCTATTCGATAGTTTCACTAAACTATTCGATAGTTCATCGAAGTGCGGCAATTATTATTAATTCTCATTAATCGAAAAGCGACACAACTCACTGATTTGTCAGCTCTAATGTCCTGTCTGGGGCATTAGATTTGTGGAGAATTTATTTATTATTATTTAAGAAGGCTTTTCATCGTTTACGCTCATCTCCCGCTTGAATTTCTTAATCAAATTGCCTCCCACGCGGCGAGGACTCGATGCGCCTTTAAAGGAAACGAGCGGCAAAGCCAAAAGCAAACAAAACAAAATAAAAACATTATAAATTATGTATTAATGTGCCTGTTAGGCCTATGCGACAGTGTGTGTGTGTGTGTGTGTGTGTGCTCCCCTGCTGGGAGCCTTGGCCTCTGCTCCACAGTTGGGCTCCTTTGGCATTGCCAAAGTCAAAGTACTTTGCCAGCTGCCAATTTTCAATTGCCTTCAGGCCGAACTGAGGAACAATGCGAAGCGACAGGCGATGGGGAAATGGGAAAAATGGGCAAGCGGAAGGATGGGAGGAGATGGGTGGAAGGTGGGAGGAAAATAGAAATGGTAATGGAAATGGGAATGGGAATGGAGGCTTCCGCGGAAATATTCGTTTTCGTTTTCATTTCAATTTCACTTGGCGCTTGCTTTCATTTTGGATTTACATTTGATTTGACTGTCAGCTTCGAATTTCCTATTCCTTTAGTTCTCGTTCTGTATCTGTTCCTGGCTGCAGGTTCCTGCTTCCTGTTGCCATCTCTTTTACTCTCTCTCTCTCTCTATCTCTTGCTCTCTTCATTTGTTTATTTGTGTTCCATCGAAGCTCTCACGCTCGGCGGGGCAAAAGGCGCACAAATATTTATGAGACGCGAAGACAATGGAAATGCCTTCAAGAAATTCGACAGCCCATTTACAAATGAATAGGTTAATGTCAGCGGGGGGTGGAATGGCGAGGGGTGGGAGGGGGCGGCTATGCTTTCCCTTGTTTATGAGTCAAAGTTCAGCAGGCAACAAAGCACAAATTGACTTTAAACATGTCAATTTAAATTTGTTCTGTTGAGTGGGACGCCCAGAGCTGGGAGCAGTCCCATAGGGAGGGGGATGGTGGAGGGTTGAGGGGGTGAGGCAAGTGGATAGGAAAATTCCAGTACAACAGTCAAACCCTCCAGCACTCAACTCTCTGCGCCTCATTAGCGCCGAGCAGAAAAGGTCCTGTCATACATTTCCATTGCCATTTCCATTTCCATTTGTTGTTTGTTTCTTCGTTTCATCAGAAATATTACTCATACGCCGCATTGCACGCAGCCATTGAAGCAACAAAATGACAATTTCACAACAAATTAACTACGCAGCCAGGCAGGCAAACATTTATTTCAGACATATTATATGAAGATATGATATCACACACAGGGGCCCGGCACACACACCCATCCACACACACTCACACTCGCAGTCACACTCACACATACATTAAAGCGGACGGATCGTTTGTCGAGCGACAAAAAAATTGCAATGAAAGCTAAGCAAATGACCTTCAAACTCGATAAGCGAAAACAAAACAAGCGAAAGTGCTAGAAATATACATAATTTCAGCCAAACATCTAAACCCGCACGCACACCCACAAACAGAAACCTTTCACACACACACACACACGCACACAGAGAGAAAGACAACTGAAAATATGATGGCCCCGGAAAAAGCACAAAAGCAAAAACATTAAAATTTACGAGGCCAGCCGAGTGCCGGGCAAATGATACTTCCCGGGTCCTAGATTGGGGTCTATGGACCCAGGACTAGGCACAAAGCGAGACAGCCGAAACAGGCAGGCGGGCCCAGAGACTGGCACAGGACCTCTAACCAGACATAAACACAAATTTCAACACAAAACAACACAAAATAAGCGATGAAAGCAGAAAAAGGCTCAACGTACAACAATTTCATATCGCACAAATAACAAAAGTAAAACAAAAATATGAAAACAAAGGAAAACAGCAAAAATATTGTCCTAATAGACACAGGGCAGCTCTAATACTCTACAAGGATAATACAAACTTAACGCAAGTCCTCGAATGACTTCAAAAAAAAAAATATATTAAATAGAAGAATTCTAAATTCTTTTGGGTAGATCCTATTTTTTAATACTGGGATGTCCTTGGGACATACAGAAAATAATTTTGGCTTTGATTTTTTTTTTTTGGTATTTTTTAATATATTTTTTATATAAAAAATATTAAATATATATTATATATATATTTTTATATGTTAGTCACAATTTAAAATTAAAAATAATATAAAAGAAATTAATGCAAAAACTATAATTATTAATATTTTATTTTATTTAAATATTAAATAATTATTTGAATATTTAATAGTATTTATTAAAATATAAAATATTATTCCCCTTACATATTTTTATCTGAGAGCTATTAAAAAATATACTAAATATGGAGGAACTGCACTCAGATATATCCCATAAGTCTTTAGGAAAATTATATTATTTATTATAAAATTATTTATTTAAAATTTTAATATTTTAATATTTATTTTTATATATTTTATATTTTAAAGGGAAGACTTTTCTAATGACTGTCAATAATTTAACCTTCAATTAATCAACTTTCGGCTGTTTTAATTAATCTTTAAATTTACTTTATTTAAGCAGAAACCGTTATTTAAGCGCCTAACATCAATCTTGTTCCTTGTACAGTGTAAATGTCCTTTAACAGAACTCAGATACTTGGTCCTTGTACTCGAATACTTTGAAGTGTATAAACGAATCGCTGTCCATTTGTACGCAGGTTACGCCCATTGATTTGAAGCCTGAAGTCGAGTCGATGGGCCACACGCAAAAAGCGGGCCACAAAATTGAAAGCAAAAGGAAAAGGCTGGGAAAACTGGGAAAACTTTACGCAGTTTTCGCTAAATAACAACATGGGTGATGGGGTGATTGGGCGATGGGGCAATGGGTCGACGGGTCGACGGGGTGGGAAGTGGGTGGTGGGAGGTGAGTGGTGAATGGTGAGTGGAAGTGCGTGAGGGAAAAGTGCTGAAAATGTTGAAAGTGCCCCAAGCGGCATTCGTAAATTTGACGCTGAGAGATAAGCCCCAAGGATGTCTATATAAAAAGTCGAGAAAACAGAGTTTAGAATTATGTGTTGGCCATTTTTTTGTGTTCCTTGTGTTCTTTGTGTGAGTTTTTTGTTCTTTTGATTTCTTTTATTTTTAGGTTATTTTCTCTCCCCTCTTCACTCCTCGTTTCATTTTGATTAAATGAAGTAATTATTCGGCTTCTTCTCGCTGTGGCGCCACAAGCGTTGGCCATAAATTCAGTTAAAAAAATAAAAAAAATATTAAAAATAAAAAATAAAAAAAAACACTTAAAACTAATAAATATATGTATTATATTATAATCAGTAACTAATCTAATCGATATAAGTGCTTAGTACTGTACATTAGCTTTCAACTTGTGTTTGCCTCACGCATTGTTCATTACGCATACGCACCGTAGTTCGAGTCACATAAACTAACATTGAGCCCTACACAACACTAACCAACATGCACTTTACAACACTGAAAATTGCTTACAGACAATTGAGGAAAAAATCTGAATGTTTTTATTAATATGCAAATCTCTCTTTCTCCCTTTCTTCTTTTCTTCTTTTCTTCCCTTCTCTCTCCTCTCTCTCTCTCTCTCTCTTTTTTACATGCCACACATGGACAACCACAACAACAACAACATGACAACTACAACAATGCAGAGCGCAATTGTAAGCGAAATGAGCACAGAATTGTGAGAATTAGCTAAATTTAATTTGCAATAGCCCCTGCCCGCCCACAGCGAGCGCGCCCACGACCACGCCCTCGCCCACGTTAACGTCCACGTTCAGGCCCAGGACCATGTTGCAGTAGGAGCTGGAAGCAACATCTGCCCCTCGGCACCACCACCAACAGCTTTTTGTAAGCTGTGGCTTCAGCAGCAACAACAGCAACAGCAGCAACAACAGCAGCAACTGCAACAACAACAACTGCAGCAACAGCAACAACTGCAGCAACAACAACAGCAACTCTTGGAGCAGCAACAAGCTTGGCTCTAAGCAGTGGCAACAATTGGGAAAGATCTTGAAGCAGCATCAAGCGTGTCTGGAGCCAACCGTTCAACAAGAGTTGCTACGTTAAAAGCACAACCCTAAACAACAAGAGCAACAACAACAACAACAACAGCTGCAAAACTAACAACAATCACAGCAGCAACAGCAACAGCAACAGCAACAGCAACAACTTAAGTTGGAGCAACAGCTTCTGCAGCAGCAGCCACAACAAATTTGACTCTAGGCAACAACAGGCAGTGCTCCACGAGCAGCACAAAATGTAACTTTAAGTAGCAGCAAGAGCAACAGCAGAAACAGCAACAACAACAACAGCAACAGCAGCAACAGCAGCAACAACAACAGCAGCAACAGCAACAATTGTAAGTGCAAAGTTAAGGAAAACTACATGCGGGCGGGCGCACAAAAGTATGCTATAAAAAGTGGAGCAGCGACAGTCGAGGCAGCAGCCACGAGGAAGCAAGTAACGAGGAGCAACCAGCAGCATATGCAGGCAGCAACTATCAACCAGCAACTAGCAACCAGCAACCAGCTACATCAACCAGCAACCAGCAACCAGCAACATAAAGAACAATCAACAACATTTAAAAGCCGTCGGGGCAAAAGTTGAGCAAAACTTTGAGTGGGGGGAAACGTCGAGGACTTTTGTCGTTGCAAATTAAATGTACATTATGGCAGCATGTAAATAGATAATGTCTATAACGTATCCAGCATGAGTGTAATTTAGTGTATGAGTGTGTGCGTGTGTGAGTGTGTGAGTGTGTGTTTAAAACTAATTAACTAAGCAAAACACTTTAAAAAAAAAAAAGCGAAATTCGAAAAGCTTAAGAAGCGAAAGCAAATAATCAAAAAGCCAAGAAAGCAAAGACGGCACATAAAGAGGCAGAGGCAGCAGAGGCAGCAGAGGCAGCAGAGGCAGCAGAGGCAGCAGAGGCAGCAGAGGCAGTAGAGGCAGCAGAGGCGGCAGAGGCAGCAGAGGCGGCAGAGGCAGCAGAAGCAGCAGAGGCGCTAAGACGCACAGGGCAGATGATGGCGATGATGATGGTGAAGATGATAATGAAGACAACAGTACATGCAACAACAGCAACAACAACAACAACAACAACAACCACATTTGCCGCATAACATAAAAGCAAAAATAAATTGTGCGTTAATGATAAGCGGCGCGCATTTCAACGGCATAAAATTTATGAAAATATGCGAGGGGAGGCACAAGAGTATGCCCCAAAGAAAAGTAGACAGTAGGCAGCAGGCAGCAAGCATAATATTGTACACACTCACACACACACACGCACATATATGTACACATATTTATAGACACACAAATACGATGGCGTTTCCTGGGCAAGGAAATCGTTAACGATAAATATGAAATTTTATTGTTATGCGTGTGTTGCTTTAACATTCGTATGTGTGTGTGTGTGTGTGGGTGAGTGTGTGTATCTGTTTGTCCTGCAAGTAAATTAAATATGCTTTTTTATTAACTACTAAGAACCAATTTGATAAGCATTCAAATAAAGCCGCACGAGTCGCATGAAATGTTATGTAAAATCCAAGAAGAGAAGCAGAGAACAGAAAACAGAAAACAGAAAGAGGAAAGCAAAAGGAAGAAGAGGAGAAAAGTAAACAGTAAGAAGGAGAAGGGAGAGAGGGAAGCCGGAGCAGAGTAAAGCCAAATAAATATATTTAGTAAAAACATAAATGTAATTTGAATAAAATAATATTACATATGTGTGGCTAATGTGTGTGTATGTGTGTGTACTTCTATCTGTATGTGTAGCTGTAACTGTAGCTGTTACTGTAACTGTAGCTGTAACTGTAACTGTAACTGTAACTGTATCTGTGTGTGTATCTGTGTCTGTGTGCAACATGAAACTAGCTATAAAAATAAACAACTTACTTACTTATGCCAACAACGTCCAGTAATTTCAATAATATTTATGTAAGAGCCACACACACGCACGCACACACACACGCACCCACACACACACATGCGCATATACATAAAAACAGAACAGAAAAACAATAAACAATTTTGAAAGCATATTTTAAGCACAATTTATTTTAATAATTTGCAATTAATTTAAACGCAAATTATTCCATAAATATATAAATCTCTATGTGTGTGTGTGTGTGTGTGTGTGAGTGTGTGTGTGTGAGCTTATACTGTAAATATGAATGTGTTTTAGCCATTTTCCATAATAGAAAATATATGAAATTTAAACACAGATTAAATTTTACTCACTGCCAATTTTTGTCTGCAAATTAAAGGAAATTTATCGATAATTTTACGATTCGATTAACATTTAAATCTAAGAGATATTAACGCCCTATGTAAGTTGATCGATTTTCTAGACATTTAATTACGACTTAATTAATTATTATTAATTACAAATTATAGCAGTTTAATCACAACTACAACTACAAATTATACATGATATATATATATATAATCCGTATCTGTGTCTAACAAGATTTTATGATGAGTGTGTCACTTTTTACATAATTAAAACTAATTATAAATAATTATAAATAATTACATGTAATTACAAGTAATTAAAAGTAATTAAAATTAAAAATAATTATATATATATAAATAATTAAATAAATATATACTAAATATCTTATATATACGATATACCATTAACAAGTAACTGCAAATAAAAGCATTTTTTACAACAACAAATAATCCTTGGGTTTTATTATCCTTATCCCCATTTCTTTTGGGTGAAAAGACAAAGGGAAATTCAATGGAATTAAATAAAAGGACAAAGGGAACGCAATAATGGCAAGGGCAGGAAACAACGGAAACTCCAACGACTAAGGAAGCACAATGCTCCTTATCTCACATTTTTTTGAATTAGCTGAAATTAAGGATAAAGATAAAAAACAGGATGTGCAGGAGCTGAGTTGAAGGAGTTAAAGTGAGGGGCGAAAATGTTGCAGAAGTGATTTTAAAATAAGTAATTTATAAATCTGCTTTCAGGTCAAAGACAGAAGAAGAAGAAATTGTGTACACACAATGCAAGTATGACGGTATCGATAACTATCGATAGCTCCTTCATTTCTACCGAATAAAAAACAAAGTTCAATGCACTGAAATATTTTTAATGTATGTAATATATCGTTTATTTATAGTAAAGAATTTTAAAATTCAATAAAATCGATTATCGATATTAATAAATCGATAGTTAAATAATTGCAATTGCAGTTTGATGTTTTCTAATTTTAGTTTTCAATTCACATCGCCGCTGGGAGAAACTAAAATCGAAAAATAGTTACTCGTTATGGTTTTTTGCTTTCGATTTGTTATCGATAACATCTATCTAATTTAATACTATTCCATTTTTATCAATTGAAGTCGAACTTATCTGCTTCGTACTTTAATTCGTTTGATCAAAATAAATAAGTCCCTCATTAAAACCGATAGAATATCGATAAGTATCGGAATTAAAATCGAATGTTTATTTTGAATACTGAAAAACTTACTCTCAGTATCGATACATTGAATTAAATCGAAAATTACCTAAATTCCTATACACATAGTTTTCGATAAATACGATATCTTCACTTTATTATCCAAAATTATGTCGATTCCGTTGGATGGTGGAAACTTCCTCATATGCATTTTCTCTGCGCAGAGTGGAAATCAGGTAAGTGGAAAACATGCAGGTTATGAACTGAAAATTGAGTTCAACTCAATGAAAAACATTCACCAGGATTGGAATAAGATAAATACCAATACTGCCGGAATGGAGAACACGACGTGTTCAATATGATTTTCGATGCGATCTTTGCATCCGATCCTGAAAAGGTCCTTCATATTGGGAACATGACAGACTTCAGGGATGACCTCATGAGCCTGTTTATAGTCTTTAAAGCCATCCAAAGCGCAACATTTGAGCTGAGGAGCAGAAAAAGGGGATGAATATTATTCACAGGATCTGCAGTTAAGGACTTACGTTGTTCTCTATATAATGGAATTCGTTAGTCATCTGGCGCTCATCCCAAAGGACTTCAAGGTAGCGCCGCACATCTTCAACGACCTCGGAGTGTTTTGACAAAACGAAGATGGCCAAGCACATTTGAGCCACGAACAGGACAAAGAGGAGCGTCGTGTGCTGGCAAGGATTTTTATGAGTGATTTTATGAATGCGAATCAATTTATTCACAGAACTCACGGTTACGAGAAGGCAAGTATTTTTACTCAGTGCACCGCAGCATCCGAAGAACGATGAAAATGCCACAAGGATGCCCAAGCCCCCAATCCAAGTTGAAAGATTATAGAGGCTAATTATGTCAAGTGAGGGCTTGTCCTTGAACATCATGACTCCAGTTACCACAAAATAAATGCTGCATACCTGAAATATCAGAGTAATAAATGAATTCCAAGGATGAGTTTTCTATATAAATAAAAAAGGAATTTACAATCCTTTTAAAAATATTAAGAACTTAATTAAAGCTGCACTTAATATATATACTTAAAAATAAGAATTGTTTTGATAAAGCAATTACTCATAAACCATAAATTATTCAAAACATTAGTCAACTTTCCAATATGACTCAAAACTATATTCTACTATATCCTTTAAAGAAATAATGAATCCTTTTCTTAGCTAAGCGCAGGATTCGAATATTCCAAGTTACAGAATAACTCCTTACTAAATATACACCCAACTTTTGTAAACTTTAGAAAATTTATGAATACAACGAATATTCATACACTAGTTTGAGATATTCAAAAAGTGAATAAATGAATAAATAATTAAAAAAATAGATTTAATATTTTTAAAATAAATTTTGATATATTTTCTATTTTTTTTTTAGCTTTGTTATTTTTATTTGAAAATTAATTCAGGTAATTTGAAACTCGATTAAAATTATTATTTGGTTAAAAGATCATAAAATTAACTTATATTTTTTTTATTCACAAATCCAACGAAGAAGACTTCTTCAAGCTTTCCCCTCATCGACGACATTTTTATTATTATTATTCCAAATCCCAAATATTTTAGTTTTCCTTTTTTTCAGGTTAAAATATTTACCAAGCACAACAAATTGAAAACAATGAGTAAAAATCTCACTATTTCCGAGCAAAAACCCATGGTGAATAATGAGTAGTGAATAACGAATAACGTATAGTTGAAGACACTTTAAAACACAATCCGTCGACTCTGATATTCCGGGCTAAACTGAAACTCGAAACGAATCAAAATATTGAAACCTTTACAAGTCTTGAGTTCTTTCAACAAATGAATAGGATGAGTCATCGATTTGTGAGTGCGAAAATCTGGGAGGGATCTTGCCACATGCGGGCGGCTCATGAGTAAATTATAAATAAAATTGTGGTTAAACATTATAAAAAATAAACTTTTCAGACGATAAAAATAAACAAAATAAATGCCAAGGAGAGATTTTTCAATTAACTCTCCCCGTCCCTCTCTCGTTCTCTCTGTTCCTCTCTCTCTCTCTCTCTCTCTCTCTCTCTCGTACTTTTAGTGGGTGATATTCATGGGAAGAATTATCATATTGAAGTATTGGATTTGGGAGAGAACAAGGCAGGCTTGGGGAACAGTCGACAAGAGCTGTCAGAAGAATGAAGGAATCATAAAAATTTTGGAAAAGTATTAAAATCATTTTACCCAAAACACTTCGGACTTAAAGGCCGATTCCTTAGGGCCAAGATAAACTTTGGATTCCGTTTTTTGTTTTGTTTTTAATTAAAGGCAGAAAATCAAATTCCACGAAGAGTGAGAAAAAAATTTTATTGAAATTTTAGAGTTACTGAACAGACGAAAAGCGCTACAACATACACGGACAAGGAGACACACACACGCACACTCGCGCTCACACACAGCTTCACCAGTCACACTATGACGACCCCCAAGATCGCCCATGTGAACAACAAGCTGGTCACAGTGGTGGCCACAGCCGGCTATGGGCCGGATAAGCTGGTCGAGATCAGCTATGTTGACAGCAAGATCATTGGCAATGGCAGCTTTGGAGTCGTCTTCCATGCCAAGTTGATGCCCAACAATGAGCCGATTGCCATTAAAAAGGTCCTGCAGGATCGTCGCTTCAAGAATCGTGAACTTCAAGTTATGCGCAAGCTGAGGCACCAGAACATCATCACCCTTCGGTACTTCTTCTACTCCAGCGGCGACAAGCGCGAGGATGTGTACCTCAATCTCGTCATGGACTACATGCCCGAAACCCTCTACAAGGTTGAGCGACAATACAGCCGATCCAAGCAAACTCTTCCCGTCAACTACATAAGGCTCTACATGTACCAGATGTTCCGGAGTCTGGCGTTCGTCCATAGCTTTGGGATCTGTCATCGGGACGTTAAGCCGCAGAACATGCTTCTTAACCCGGAGACGGGTGTCTTCAAGCTGTGCGACTTTGGTAGCGCCAAGCAGCTAATTCCCGGCGAGTCCAACGTATCCTACATATGTTCCAGGTACTATCGATCCCCGGAGCTCATATTCGGAGCCACTCAGTACACGACCAAGATTGATATTTGGAGTGCGGGCTGTGTGGTGGCCGAGCTACTGCTGGGGCAGCTAATCTTTCCCGGCGATTCGGGTGTCGATCAGATTGTGGAAATTGTCAAGGTCATGGGCACACCGTCCACGAGTGAGCTGCAGGACATGAATCCAAATTACAAGGAGCTGAAGCTACCACAACTCAAGGCCCATCCCTGGAACAAGGTCTTCCGTCTGCGCACACCACCGGAGGCGATTGACCTGATATCCAAGCTGCTCGTCTATTCGCCAAATAAACGTCTCACACCCCTGGGCGCATGCGCCCATCCCTTCTTCGATGAACTGCGTCAGGATCCCAACCAGCAGTTGCCAAATGGCAAGCGGATGCCGCCCCTCTTCGACTTCTCCGACTACGAGCAGTCCATTGAGCCTGAGATGATGGATAACCTCCAGCCTGTGCCACGGAACGAAAAAACATCAACTACACGAAATGCCGCTGGCGCGGACTCCAAAGTCTTGGCTCCAGCTGAGATCCAAAAACAGGCACGATTATCATCGGAGAACGTGAAACTGGATGCCACCCAAAAGACTCCAAGAACCTCCCTCGTGGGTCAGTGCATGTTGCGCAGAGACATGGGAAATGGCGACCACGAGATCACCGTTGTTGCCTCACCCGACACCGATGAGGAGGACAACCTGCCCGCCGTTGGCCTACTGACCATTTCCAATGCCATGGAAGAGCAGTTCAACAGTGACGAGAGTTCACTGTCCACCGAGATCATGGATGAGGAGCTGGACGAAGATGACATCGAGGCCGATGTGTCGGACGAAGGCGACGACGAGGATGACGCTGGTCCGGATGATGATAACGATGATAATGTCGACGATGATGACGACGACGACGACGACGACGACGACGACGAAGATGATGATGATGATGATGAAGATGATGAAGATGATGATGATGTTGACATTGGTGGTAATTAGCAAAGGTTTTATATTTATTTGCACATGTAATTTATCCAAACTCAATTGATGAACGAATAAAAATTTAAGGTATATACTAATTAATGTATCCTTGGGAGGTCCTTGTGGGAGAGGTAAATGAACCGAGAGCTCATCAGGCTCACACATTGCCAGCAAGAAGGACGGGCGAACTGTTGGCAGATTAACCAACAGGAGCCGCCAGACACTCAAATGGACATGGAAACGCCTTAAATGTTGTTTAATTATTGAAATGCCAACAGGACGAAGGGTGGCAATGGTCCTTAGTTGGGGTCCTTGGCTCTGGGGTCTGTCATCGGCCTCTCGTCTAAACAGCACCCCCTAAAAGTATAAATTTCCGCGTTTTATAGCAACAACAAAGGCAAGCAAACAGTCAAAATGGAAAACAACAACAACATGACATACAACACCCACAACATAAACAACAACAACAACAGCGGAAGAAGAAGAAGCAACAACAAAGCAAATTAGAGCAACAAACACGCACACATGTCCTGCTGGCGGCATCGACTCACAATTCCGGCCACATCCATCGTCCTGTGTGTCCATTTAAGGCTGTATGGCAATGTGCATGTGTGTGCGTGTGTGTGTGTGTGTGTGTGAGTGTGTGTGTGTTAATGTGGTAAAATGAATTTTCAGTTTCATTAGTTAAATTGAATAATGGAAAACTTTGCTCGCCACATTTGTTAGTCGCATTGACTATGTTGTTGTTGCTGTTGTTGCTGGCCTTGCCCTGGTCTGATACTAACGAAAGTTACACTTCCTTTACACACACACACACACACATAACAACAACAAGGATCAGGGCAATAAAGCAAATTTATGCAAACGATAAATTTCGTGAGTGAAAATGTTTGTTTTCTTCTCTCGCCAACTCGCCTTTCAGCCCTCGCCCCTCGCCTCTCGCCACTCGCCCCTCGTTCCACGTTCCTTGCCACTCGTTCTTTGGCCCCCGCCTCTTGCCTTTTGAGCCTCACCACTCGCCCGATGCCTTGCCTCCAATGTTGTGGTTACTCGGCTTTGTTATTGTTGTTGCTGGAAATGCGGCTTGTTGTACTTGCCAGTGTTGGGAAAGACACTAAGTAACTGCTTCCCATTAGCTAGAAAGTTGTTAAGGACTCCGAAAGTACACGCAATGTTATCCTCTGTCAAATTGAAGTCCTTCAAGGACTTCACTTTAAAGAAATAAGCCAACAGTTTTAAAGGTATAACAATTGCTCTGAGGATAAGCTTATAGATAAATTATCTACGCCCAGATAATCTCATTTTAAATACTCGCTTTAAGTATTTAATTTATTCTAAATAAATTAATTTTATTTAATTAATTCTAAATAAATACATTTTATTTAATTAATTCTAAATTAATTAATTTTATTTTTAAAATAATTTTAATTATTAATTTAGTAATAAGTAGTTACAATTTAATCATTATTAAATGCGGTATAAATAAATAAATCCAAGCCAAAATTTGCTTGGAGTGCCAGAGTACGGTTTGTGTATTGGCTAAAGGCAAAGCCAATGTGTCCCCACTTAAGGCGTTTTATGGGACGATTGTTTGCTTCGGTAGGAGCCAGTCTATTCTCATATGTTTCCAGACATTCATTCATTCATTCATTCATTCATTTATTCATTCATTCATTCAATCATTCATATTGAAGAGGTAAGTATCAATTTGATCCTTCATTTAACCAAATTGTCATCTCTGAAAAAGGATCGCTCTTAATATTTAATATTTTTAAACTGCAAGGGGCAACATCTCACTCGCTGTGAGTAATGAGCTGAGAGTTTTTATTATATAATAAAACTCCTTAAATAGTATACAATTATTCATTGCTCAAGCATTTTAAATATATGTAGATCAATAATTATTAATAAAAGCTTATAAAAATAATCCAAAAGAAGATTTCAGTTGAATTTGATTAAAATATAAAACCCAGACTTTTCGGCATAAACAAACAATTAAATTAAAATGAAGTTCATACATTAGTGAAATAGTACAGTTGTGTACAATGGAATAACTGAAATAAAATACTGAAACAATAAATTTAAAATATGCTTTCAAATCCAGAAAAGATTTAAAGTTTCTAAACAAAAACAACTCCAAGCGATGTCAAGTTTTCGGATATTGTCAAGGCTTCAGCCAAATCTTTAACCCTCGAGTGTTTTCATACTTAAACAAACCCCCAGCGCCGTCCCTCTCTACCTCTCTCTCTCTCTAACTCTCTCTTTCTTTCTCTTTCGCACTTTGATTTCCTGCTCCCTAGGATTCCCCAAGTTCCTCTTCAGGAGTTGACCCAAAAAAGCTGCTGAATCCTAATGTGTTTAATCAAGCAATATCTGATTTGACGAGTTCATCTACCGAAGTTGGTTAACAAATATTTACAAGTGCGAGTATCTTTGGCCATATCAGGACAACAACAACATCAGCCACAACAACAACAACAGCCACAACAACAACAACAACAACAACCGCCACAACAACAACTCTTCAAGGGCGAACGCAGCTCCATAATAAACACGCCAAAGTGTTGCCCTATGTATGGGTGGTTAGGGGTATGTATGTGTGTGTGCGTGTGTGCATGTGTGTGTTGGTGTCTGTGTGTTTGGTAAAACCTTTGACTAAAGTGAGATTACGGTATGCTACACACTATATAATAGCAAGCGGCGGAGATGTCTGACTCTTGGCGAGGTGTGGCGCACCAGTCGCCGGCAGAAGTATCCCCGACAGACGAGGGGGCGGAGGTTGAGGCGGGAGTTGAAGCTAAGGCTGAGGCTAGTGCTGGGTATGAAACTGAATCTCTGGCACCCAAAGCAATGAAACATTTTTCGGTAGTAGCAGCAACAACAACAAACAACGGAATAAACAAAAAGGCGGCAGGGGGTGGGGTCTTTGGGCAAAGGCTGTAACTTGCAGGCATTTTATGGCCTTTTGGGCAACGGAACAGAGCAGAGTCTGGAAGTGAAGTCGAAGCTGCTGGGCCATGACATGGTGTTGGTATTGGTGTAGGTATGTGTGTGTGTGTGTGAGAGAGAGTGTGTTGGTGTCTGTAATGCTTTCAATGGCTACTAACAAGCAGTCGCCCAAGGTGAATGCGGTTAAAGTGTTTGTAGTTAAAGCTTCGGGGCCAAACATTTGCATAAACGCCTGCCAGCCACCCACCCAACCACTCACCCACTGCCCATCCCCTACGCCCACTCAACAAACAGAAAGCGTGAAATAGAGATAGCAAACAAGCGGAAAACCGAAGGAAGGAGACAGAAAGTAAAATATTTCCTGTTGCCATTGCAATTTTCTGGATGCCAAAGCTTCTGTTCGTCTGTTTGTCCACTCGTCTGTCCCTCTGTCTATCTGTGTGTCTGTCGAGTGCTACCAGAATTATTTTATTTCCGTTTCCGGCCACGCACGCTTGTAGCTGGATGAGTGCAGAAGTGCGCCTGCGGTTGCTACCTTTCTGCACACTGATAAATTTTCACTAAATGCAATTTTAATGGGCTTCACAGAGGGAAGGCGCAGGAGCAGCAGCAGGAGGAGCAGGAGCTAGAGGGGGGAGAGGAGCAGTTCAAAAATGTGTAACCGAAGCCAGCAGCTCGCCCACTTGTTGGCCGGCATCCCACAGAGATGGGAACTACTCAAAACTGTTTGAAACTCTAAACTCGAAAATGTAACTGAAATCACAAAGCGAAAGGATTTACAAAATATTAAAACCTCACATCGAAAGGACATGCAGACTGAAATCCGAAACTCGTCCTGCCTGTGATGCTTCATGCAATTCAGGAATTTACACATTATTAACATTTAAAAACTCATAACGTTTAAAAATGCCTAATTAAAATTTAAAATTATATTTTCTCATGTGAAATTTTAATAATTATTTATTTAGGAAGGATTAATTTTAATTTAATTCACATATTTAAATTAATTAATTTTAGTTGTAATTTTGATTTCAAAACTTAAATTTTTAAATGTTTAAATAGTTTAATTTAACTTAATTTTTTATTATTACATTATACATTATTTTTATATTATTTTTATATTAAAAATAATTATTTTAGTCAAGATTATTTAATGCTAACCAAAACAAAATAAAAATAAAGATAATATATATAATTATAAATAAAATAATACAATAATTTTATAATTTCGATTCAGCAGGCAATTTTCTCACTCCTTGAACTAATGTAAGTATAATAAATAATAAATATAAATATAAATAAATGGAAAAATATATTTTGGGTCAATTTAATTGATATGTTTTATTTAATATTTAATTACGTAGAATAGTTACACTTAAATTAAAAATTTATTCCATTCATCAAGATTTTTCTTTCTTTCTATTTATTTTTTTATACCTTTTGTTACAAATAATTTAGATAAATTTAATATATAAATACATAAATAAAAAGCCAATTTAATAATAAAATAAACAAAACATTGGATTTAATATTTAAAAAATAAAGTCTTCTTCTCAATCAAAAAGTAAAAATTTATCTATAATTTATTAAATTTACACAAGTTTGCAATTTTATTATGATAACAAACTTATTTATAAAATGAATATCCACAATTATAAAATTAAAATTAATGGCAAAGCAATAAATGCATATTTGTTTTAAGCTGTAAATATTTATTTTTAAGATATTTTATATATTGTGATTATTATCTTTTTTTTTTTTAAAATGTGAATAAAAAAAATTAAATAAATAAAATATTTATTACTTCTAAATTTATTGTATTTTATTAAAAGAATATTTTTTTAATAATACTAAGAAAATTATATATAAAAAGAAAATAGCTCAAGTAGTTAAATAAATAAATTTTAAACATATTATGAAATAATATAAATGAATTATTATATTTTTAAATAAATAAGTTTTAAACATGTTATAAAATAATATAAATTAATTATTTTTTTAATATGATTAAGAGTTAAAATATTTATATATTTTTTTATAATTATGACATTTTTTTTATTTGGCAATTAAATTCTGCCAATTTTTTATATACTTAAATTTAAACTTTGTTTTATTTTATCAAATTTTTATTTTAAAACATAATTAAATCTTTTTAATACATTTTTTTTTTTTAGCTAAAAAATAGTTAATTTATTTATTTACAGTTTCACAGTTTTCTGAGCTGATGCTAGAAATATCCATTAATTTGATAAGAGTTTTATAGCTTGGCTTTTATGGGAAACTTTATTCATTAGCCGAATCGAAATCTATATAATTATAATTCCAAACAAAGTCGGACCAGGGACTCGCTCGTTACTGGAGTTTTATCAGTCTGTCATCTCTGAATAGGGAATTTGGGGGAATGCCCTGCTTGTTCCTGCTGTGTGGCTGATGGCCAATTGGGTGGCTGGGGGATGGCAATGGGAGGGGTAGAGGGGTGGGGGGTACGTCCAAGTGTGGTTTGTCCAAATAAAGCAGTTCCCGTTAGTTATGCGCAGCTTGTGGTTTTGCTTTGACTATTTTTGCGTGCATGAATTTGCAAATGCAGGACGAACGAAAGGACCAACCGAGGAGTGTGGCAAATAGGAAATAAAGTGAGGCAGCAGGAGGAGCGGACGCTGGCAAGGAGGCTAAGAATGCACGGGAATGCGACGGTATGCGGGGGGGTGATCGGGCGAATGCCAGACATACTAATTAGGAAATTGTGCGCTTTAATGCAGCGTTTGAAAGCCTTCCCATAAATTTCCCTTTATTGAATCTACACTGTGCAACATGGTTGCCAAACCTGCCACAAAGGTGCAACAACGGGCAGGGGAATGCAGGAGATGGGAAATAGAAATAGAAATTGCATTAGGAATAGAATGAGAAGTAGAAATAGAAGGAGGAATAGGAGAAGGAATTGGAGTAGGAAAAGGAGTAACAGTAGGAGTAGGAAAAGGAGTAGGAAAAGGAGTAGGAAAAGGAGTACGAAAAGGAGTAGGAAAAGGAGTAGAAAAAAGAGTAGAAACAGGGAGAGGAAGAGGTAGAAAGAGAAAGAGGGAGAGGTAGAAAGGAAGGATGAACGAGAAATGGAGAATTTATAATTGAAACAGAAAAAGAAATAGGAAGAGGAATATAAAGAGAAATAGGAATGAGAATAGGAAAGGGAAAAGGAAAAGTAATCGGAGTTGGAATAGGATACAAAACAGAAATGGAAATAGAAGTTGAAATAAGAAAAGTAGTAGGAATAGAAAGAGGAATTATAGCTGGAAAATGGGTAGGAAAAGTAACAGGAATAAAAATAGTAAAAGGAATAGGAAGAGAGGTAGAGGAACTGGAAAAGAATATGAATAGAAAAAGAAGCAGAGAGAAAATATAAATAAAATAAGGGAATGGGAAATGAAAACAGAAATAAAACTAATAATTGAAGGATAAATGAGTATGGAGATAGAAGGAGTAATAAGAGGAAAAATAAAAGTAGAAAGAGAAACAGAAATATAAAGAGAAATAAGAGGGGAAATGGAATTAGAAGTAGGAACAAAAATATTAATAGATAAAGGAATAGAAAGAGAAATAGAAGTAAAAGTAAAAAGAGAAGTGGAATGAAGAGAAGAAATATTTTAAAGAATAGAAGTAGAAAGAGAAATGGAAATGGAATAAATGAAACTAGAAATTGAAGGATATATGAATATTGAAATGGAATTAGAAACAGAAACAGAAGGAGAAGAAGAAGGAAGAGGGGCGGAGGTAGAAATTTCAATTTTTAGCTGAAGCGGAAAAAAACTCGCCTGTCCATCAGAAGCGGCAGATGCGCTGACAGTAGCAGAGGCAGAGGCAGCAGCAGAGGCAGCAGCAGAGGCACAGCAGCAGCAGCTGGAGGGGTGGTGGAGGCGGCAGAGGTGTTGGAACATGTGAAATGAAAATCAACGACCGCAGGTTGGCCATTTATGCACTTGAACTTTTTCAAAAGCGCAAAGTTTCCGCAAAATTGAAGTTTTAATTGGATTCTCGATTCAATTAACAGATTTGTCAGCATGTAACACTCTTATGAAGAAGAAGAAGGGGCAGAAGAAGAAGAAGAAGAGGCAGGAGAAGAAGAAGAAGAAGAAGAAGAAGAAGAAGAAGAAGCAGAAGGGGCAGAAGAAGAGGCAGAAGAATGCAGCAGCATGTGTCATGCGGCATGCGGCATGTGGCAGCATCGATTAAAGCGGTAGCAGTGCCATCACTGGGTGGGCGTGTCGCTGGTGCCTTCAAAGAGCTGCTCACCTTGCCGCATAAAATTTATTGAAATTGATTTGCCATTTTAATGGAATTACTGCGTCAAGTCAAGTCGAGTCGACTGAAGTCGAGTCGAGTCGAGTCAAGTCGCTGCACATTCCCCTGGCTCGGCGTTTAATTGAAATCTTTTAATTAGTTTGATTTTCCAATCAAGTGCCACTGAGAAAGAGATAGACCAGGATAGACAAGCAATAGAAAGAGCAATGGTGAGGGTGATGGGTGGAGGGTGGCGAGGGGTAGGGAAAGGCAAGTTAATGTCTAAACGTTAAAGCGAAACCCAATTAGTTGGCAGTGCCTTGGAGTGCCTGGAGTTTCTTCCAGCTTCCAGCTTCCATTATTCCATGTTGTTGAGCGCACGTCGATTGTCTGTCGATTACAAATTCAATGGATAGGATGGTTACGCCCCTTACCCCTCCCCCATTCCACCACCCAACCTTTAACCAACAGCCTGCCTTCTCGCCCAGCTGCCATCCAACACCCACCACCCACCACCCGACTCGATGGCTGATGCTTCGTTCCACAAGTCGCAGTGTATGCAAAAGGCCAATGAATATCCTTGCCAACCCCTCCAAGTGCCTGGCTCCTCTCACGTCTCACGTCTCTCTCTCTCCCTGTTTCTCTCGGTTGCGCAACATTATCATTATCCTTGGCTTAACCCGAGTGCCGTTACCAGGACGCCGCCAAAGGATTTCGCCTATTGATACCCCGCCAAAGTAAAAGCCAAATCCACATAATATCAATTTGCTCCTTACGTCTTCCCCCTTTTTCCCCACCCACCCCCCTTCCTACAAGCGACAGCGCACATAAGCGACTCAGACAGACAGTTGATGTCGGTCGCCCATTGTGCAGCTATAAATATTTCTATATCTAATACCAACCCCCAATCGGATGGGGGGGAGGGAGTGGGCGGCGGGTGTGAAATCTGAGCGATTTCGCAAAGACCAAGCGACAAGCGACAAGTAGGAAGGAACTTTAAGATTAAGACAAGAATTTGTATCCTGGAACGAGGACGAGCCCATCAATGCTTGATAATTGAATGGCTTCCTGATCTGAGGGATCTCTGTAGATATTGGGATATCGTCACGGGTGACTTGACATCTGGAAAATGGATAAATGTTGAATCTTCTAAGGACAAGATTTCAAATCTAAAATTCCTTAAAAATGAGAGGTGAAAATCCTAAAATCCTTTCAACTCCGCAAGTGCCAAACTCAGCATCTGTTTTCTTCTCTTTACTTGCTATAAAGTAATTATGGCATAGCTATAATAACTATAATATAATAATTATCTCTTAATCTCCTTTCCTTCATCTATGTTTGCATCCTTTGAAAATGTGTTCAAGTTTTATACGGATTGTATGATATCAACTTTTCCCTATTGAATCCTTTAAGCTCTTCAAAATATTTGATTATCGTTTTTTAGTTTAAATCCTTTAAAATCTGAAATTTTATTCCTTCAAAATCTCCATAAATGTTATCCTTATTATATTCCTTTCTTTATAATATCAATGCTTGTAAAGAATTTACATCTTTTCTTCAAAGGACTTATTACTATCCTTCATTTTTGATATTAATTTTTGATATTTAAATCTAGTGAACAATTGATTGAATATCCTTTTTCTATAACCTCCACTTTTAAAATCCCCGCACTTCTTAATATTTCCAAAACATCTTCCCCCATTCCCTTCATTGAATCCTGTTTCCATCTCTGCCTGTGGCTCCAAATATCCTTCACCAAAAAAACACCTCTATTAGCAACTATCATCCTTATATCCCTAAGACCATTCAGCTTAACATCCTTAACATCATTTGTGCAACTTTTCCCATGCGTGTATCCTTCCTGCGATTGAAGTTTGTCCTTTAATCAGAGCCTTGAAGGAAGTGACGTGCCAATGTTTCGCCGCCTGCTCCAAACTTTCCCCTCGCTTTATGCAAATGAAGCCAAAACATTTAACTCCCCTCCCCCTCCCTCCCTCCCTCCGAGAGCCCCACCGCCACTTAGAACTATCCATAATTTACATTAGCTCATCAAGGGGAGGGGGGGAGCCCCTCCAGCCACCACTATGGGGCAGACTCTTGGGGCTGCAGGAAAGCGGCCCAAAGGCGTTGCAGGCGGCAAACAACAGAAACCAAAAAGACGACAGGACAAGGATACAAAAAGAAAGGATAAAGGAGTGGAAAAAATGCAACAGACCCGCTGACAAATCCATTATAAGCTTATGCCAGAAGCGTAATGTAAACTTTTCACACGAATTGCCAGTTTTCCAGCTTTCCACCAGCTTTCCACCAGCTTTTCCACCGCCAGACAGAGCGGAGCAATTATTTTAAATGCGCCGCCAACGCCGAAGCCAGCGCCAAAGCCAAAGCCAGCGCCAAACACAAACTAACCAGACAAACAGACGAGCCGCCAAAAAGGATCCCTCACCCGGAGTCGGACTCATCCGTGCCAGGGATCTGGAGTCGGGGATCGGGGATCGGTGATGGGGGAGCTGGGATCTCGCCAGCCACGTCGTACGTGCATAATTAATTCAGTGCATAAATTCAAGACGCCACGAGGAGCGGGCAAGTCTATGAAATTATAAACTTTATCCTTCCCCCTCCCTAAGAGTTATCCTTCGGCCTCCCCCGCCTTGGAGCTGCCACAGTTGACATTGCCGCACATCCCTTTAAATAAATAAGAGAGTCTGAATTGAGGTCTGTTAACACTCGAGAAGGTAACTCCCGTTTGTTGAGTGACTGCACTTGGAGTCCTTCACAACGAATATCCTGGCAAATCGAATATCTTAAGGAGTTTTAGAGTCTTGAGTTTATTACGAAATAAAACCAAAATCAAAGCACGAATTAAATATCTGAGTGGCTGAGGGGCTGAGGGGCTGAGGGCTGAGTGGCTGAGTGACTGACTACCTGAACACCTGTGGAACACCCTGTATTTTCCAGTTGTCCTAGAGTCGAAAGGGTTATATGTAAGCTTGACGCAAGGATGGCCTTGAGCTGTAGATAGGATTTACCTTTCGAGTTGAAGATATCCTGGGGCTCTAGTAATAAATTTATGTCTGCAGGAATTGATATCAAAAATTCGGGATATAAATAAAAAAATTTAACTTCTGAGCTGTAATAAAATATTTAGTATTTTTAGCTGGAAAAAAATATAATCAATCTATCTGGTCACACTTTTTATTTATTATTGAAATCATAACCTATGAGTAAGCTTTTAATAGCTTCGCTTTTCCTGTGGATCAACTTCTCTCTCCTTCACTCAGTGAAATCCGCCAAATAATCCTTTTGGTATAATTTTCACACACACCTACACATACCTACACACACTTACAAACACCTACACACACCTAAAAATGACCTACCTTAAACAATTGCTTAAAAAAGCTTCCTTTCTCCCCTGCCCTTCCCTGTGACTTCCAAGGATCTTCATAATTCACTTTTCGGAATGAATACATTTTCAACTACAAGACACACCACACACCACACACACACACACACCACACACTCACACCACACAGCACACACATTATCATAAAGAATGAAAATCCTAAATTTCAATTTTCTTAATTCCTTCTAATCCAGAGGCTTTCCACCTCTGCAACCGCCGAGCTTGACCGCAATGTGGGAAGGGGAAGCGTGTCGCCCGACTGTCCGACTGTCCAGGAATATGATATATATGTGTGCCTCATAAGGTCAGAGATGGCACTTGAGTCCTTTGCATACAATTATAATCCATAACTTGAGACATTCTCACCCATTTTCATTTTCACTCATTTCATGCAGCCTTTATAATTTTCGTCCTTACGCTCCTTGTGCAGGGTATAAAAATGAAATGGTGTCAGGAGCTGGTCCTGGCTTAGGTTCTGGTCCTGCCGCCAATTGGTATTCCATCTTGTGCTCATTCTCTGGACTCTGTGCTCTCAAGTGCTTTTGCTTTTTGCATTTTCGCATTGTCAGCAGGCGGCGTCCTTCTTTATATCCTTTGATGCCTGCCAGCGGAGCTCAACTCAAGACTCCGACACTTCGAGACTCCGGGACTCTGAGACTCCGAGACTCCGAGACTCTGGTTTCTGGTAATTGAAAAGCCCAAGTTTATTTCTCACTTAGCTTAAGGGGCGATGGGGGTACAGCGAGAGGAGCAACTTCGAGGGGCAATCTCCGGAGGGGCGGGCACTTCAAGTAGAGGGCAGTGGGCGTGGCAACCCATTGTCGCATTTATTGTATTAAGCTGATTTTTCGGCAAGTTTGTAATTAGTAAAGTTTTGATTGTGCGCTCAGCTTTCTTTCATATTCCGCCAAGTCCACCCCACCTTCCAAGCCCCTCACCCCTTGACGCCTTAAATTGATTGTAGTCCATGAAAATTAACATAAGCCCGGGGAGTGGCATCCACTTGGCCACAGATGGCAACACTTTGCATAAGGAGCAGACATTCGCAGTCCTCAGTGCGACTGCAGCTCAATGGAGGCTATCAAAAGCCGCTTTGGGGCTCATTGTCAGTGGGTGGGGGGACTGGAAGAGGAGGGAGGGGGGCAGGGGGAATCGAGTGAACGCCTCACACGGTGCCTACGGTCAGGAAGTGCATAAATTTTTGCAAGTGTCTCCGTTCGGTCGGTGGGGTAAGTAGCTTACCACAGCTTTCGCTTGCCACATGCCGCACATCCCACATCGTACATGCCACATGCCGCATGCCACATCGCACATTCTCGCATTTCGCAATTCGCATTTCACTTTGCTACTTGCCACCTGCCGTTTGCCGCTTGCCGCTTGCCGCTTGCCACTTGCCACTTGCCACTTGCCACTTGCCACTTACCAGGCGCACACCTCATTGATCCTCACGCACGGAGTTATTCAAAAATTTGTTCAGGCGCACGAAGATAGCCATAAAAAGTGCTGAAGCGACAAATGGTGACTAGTCACTGGTAACTAGTCACTGGTAACTGGAACTGGTAACTCGTGACTGGTCACAAATGCATATGAAGTTTTTCGCTGTCTGCCTGACATTTACAGTCCATTAAAAAATGGAAATCAGAGTGGAAGGTCTTAAAGTTTGCCGCCATCGAAAGCGGACACATAAATGTCCTGGATTTATCTCCCTCTCTCTCCCCCTCCCTCTCCCTGTCCCTCTCGTTTTTAGCTATCTCTGTGAAAACAATTTCCATAGGAAAAATTCAAATACAGCCGCCGTTGTCACGCTCAGATCAAAGGCGACACAAAAAGTTGTATCATTTCGTCCTGTGGGGATGTGGGAGTTTTTGAAAAATATGCGACCCGAAGGTAGGGGCCTGAAAGGCTGCTGATTGGAATGCGTTCATATCCTGCTGGCCCGGCTTCCGGCGCAAGTCCTGCAGCACGCACACACACACACACGCACACACACACGCACAATGAACCTCTGCCGGCAGCACGTCGAGGCTGTGGGCATCAGGTGTTTGCCAGGTTTGTCAGTTGCACGATGATTGATTTCGCTCGTCCAGGTGCAAAACAAACTAATAAGCGTCACACCAGACACACGTCCTGCCCGACGTCACTTTTATTGTTGCTCAACAGTGCGTTGGTGTTTACAACTGCATTCCCACATGTGTGTGTGTGTGTGTGTGTGTGTGTAGGTGTATGTACGGCTGCAGTCATCGCTTGCACAGGGTATGCCGCGTGTTACTTAAGCGCCGAACAATAGTCCTGCCACGCATGAACAGTTCGAAAGCAGGATCAAAAGTTACCATGAGCCACACAGAGTGCATTTTCTCTCACGTTTTTACGCCAGCAAATGCAATGCAATGAATTAAATTTGCTTTGAAAATAAATAAGAAAAGTCCTTAAACATTCAAAGCTCTGCGAATAAATTCAAATTATTCTGCCTAGGTATAAGTAGGCAGTTTCTTTGTTGCCTTTAAACTGAGCTATAATTAAAAATTGGAAAAATAAGAAAAATATTCATATTATAGTTATTAAATTAATAATTTTTATTAATTAATAATGAATTGTAATTATTTTTCAAAGTAAAAACCAATTTCGTTTCTGCTTTAGTTTTCAATTATTAAATATCGCAGTGGCGCCATCTGCCGACAGCAGTTGTAAGCACAACCAAATGTACTGCTTAGCTTGGTGTGGAACTTCTTGACAAGCAGTGCAACGAGCAATCTGTTTAAATTGAGTACGCAATCAAGAGCTAACTGCTATGAAACTTTGCTGTTGATTTAAATCTTTAAACGACCCATGCAGAATCAAATTATCACGGCATATTTGCTCTGGATTTGTATGCTAATTATGTAAACATTACAATTGTAAATTTAAATTAACAAAACACAATTAAATTGAGAATCATTTGAAAAATTAAAAATACCCCAACACAACTTTGATTTGAAATTTATTGAAGCTTCACAAAAGCTTATTTCCGGACATGCGCATAAATATCTAACGCTGACCTAAGCCACAACAACATCAATGCGGCATACACACATACACACACACACATGTATACCCAAGGGAATGCTGCCAAGCCCCGCAAAGCAATGGAAGGCATAATGTGCCTTGCGTTAAGCGCAAACAAAAGGCGCGGAGCTCAAACACAGACGACGACAAACGCAAATCTGTGCAAACGGAAAGAACCCAAGAAATGGCAAGCATAATTTGAGAACGCAACCCCAAAAAAAATAAAAAATAAAAAACTAAAAAGAAACGAATGAAAAAACTTAAAGCAAGAAAAATCCAAAAGTACAAAGAAAAAACTCTTGATGAATGCCTGCGCGTAGTTGTCGTGGAACGTCCGAGGGTTGTCCGTACAGGAACGTATAATTTTGAGGTTCGCAAAAGGCTTGCTCAACGGTCAACAGCAACAACAGCAACAACAACAACAACAGCAACAACAACAGCATTCGTACTAAGAACAACAACAACAACAAGAACAGCAACGTGACTACCCGCAGACCTGTATTGGGTCTGTGAGTTGTAAGCTTCTTGCTCTTAACGCCCTCTTATCAGAAGTTCATTACTGGTTCTGGTTCCCGTTCACGTTCACGTTCACGTTCCCAGATGCTGGGCCAGAGCCATGCGCTGCCACTCAGTACACTGTGAACCGCGGCCACGTTTGCGAAACGAGTCTTCACGCTTATTTGTTGAAGGGCAGAGAAAATAAAAAGAAAACGTGATTTGGCTGTTGACTTCGTCTGATTAGCAGAAAAGTGCGAAAAAGAAGCGTGGGAAAGCGTTTTAGATACATTTTACATAAATAATAACAATATTCCAGATACTTAAGCGCGATGCGACTCCTGCGGGCGTGAAAAATGCTGAGTCCTTGACATTGAGGCCCGAATACGTGTGAACCCCACAGCCTTTGCATTTAAACCCACAACTCAAGTATTTAACAA
Organism: Zaprionus lineosus; assembly: GCA_035044505.1. Classification (NCBI taxonomy): domain Eukaryota; kingdom Metazoa; phylum Arthropoda; class Insecta; order Diptera; family Drosophilidae; genus Zaprionus; species Zaprionus lineosus. The sequence goes on from JAWNNX010000314.1 coordinate 1,074,105, forward strand.
TTTGTGTAAGTTTTCCAATTTAAATAAAAAATTTTATGAATTTTCCCGAATCGAAAGTGAAACGCAGTGAAAACTTTTGCCCTTCGTTTTGCCTTTCAAGCTTTTTGCTCATTTTGTGTTCTTTTGGGTGGACACATTTGGTCGCCCGCCCACCACGTCATGAGGTAGAGAAACCCCAACAATGCGTGTGGGTGTGTGACGTCATTGCCACACACATACACACACACACACACACACACACACACACACACATCTACATATATATTCACCTACTCAAATGGCAGGCCAATAGCAACTCAAACCCAAAGCTTGTCATCCGCAGACGCTTTGGCGCCAACATCTCTTCTATTTTTTTATTTGTTCTTATATAATATTTATTTAAATTTAAGTTAAGTTTTTAAGTAACCCGAGATTTCCCTCGAATTCCACATTGTGTAAATCTTTGAAGGAATTTCTCGCACCTTTAATACCCTGCACCCTGCACCCTGCACCCTGCACCCTGTACCCAAGGGGAGTGTTGCCTCTGCTCGACTTATGAGCCGCTTACACGCAGCGCGTATCGCGTTTAAGTTCAGAAATTCAGATTTTTTTAAGACTCTAAGTGGAACTTCAGGGATGAAAGATGTGTGCGTGTGTGTGTGTGTATATATGTAGGTACATCTTAACCTTGACTGAGCTCTAATTTATTGCAACAGCAACAAATTTCAACTGAAGGCATCCGAGCAGAGGATTTGCTTTGCTCTTGGCCATTTGTCAATGCGTAAAGATGTCACCGATAAGTTAGGATCTCGGATTTATAGGGATGGGCTTATATATAAAAAGATATGAATAAGTTAATAATTTACTTGGGATTTACTAAATTTGGTTTATATAAAAAATCAGAATTAATGGCGAAGTAATTAAAGAGGAAGGAAAACATACAAAGTATGTAAAGTTGTGAAGTTTAGCAGAGACTCAAACCAAGTCTCGATAAGTCACTAGTAATGAAATTCCTTCCTTCTCTTTTAATATATTAAATTTTATATATAAATAAATAAATAATTTATAGTATATTGTATATACTTGTTATATACCAATATACCATACTAGTATACATTACTATATGTATATGTATTATTGTATAATACACGCATATATTTATTTTACCAAAGTGAGCCGCAGAAATGCCCCGTCGTATTGACTAAGGACCAAAGGACTTCGCTGAAACTTGAAGTGAACAAACACAAGTTAATTTCCAAGTAAAAGTCCTTTATTTTGGAATCTCAACTTAAGACTTTAATATAGATGAACAGATTATCTTAATTACTAATTAAAGTCTATCGGTTGTTTGTTTACGAAAAGTGAGAAAAGCCCCGGGCGGCCTTAGGTGCTTCGTATTTTGATTATTGTTTAGATTTTATTTGTGGAAAATGTCCAGGATTTCCAGTAGTTGTATCACAGAAACTAAACTCTAAAGGAAGTGGGTTTCATTTAAAGTGTTTTGGGATAAAGTTTAACTCAACTTAAAGTAGAACTAAAAATGTTTAACCATAAATTATGAATATTTATTATACTATTAAAACCTGATGTACGAAAGTTCAGATTAGGGACTACAAACTAATAGTTGAAAAAATTACCTATATTATTTGAATTATATTTTATTTGTTTATGATATCTTGAAAATTATTTTATTAATATTTACTGACTACTTAAAGTCTATGCACTTAAAGCGCAGGCCACATAAGAAATTATTATATCAAGACTGAAGCTTCCTTTACAGAAGTAACTCAGGTACTAAGATTTATGACTCTAAGGTTTGGATAGTTAAAGTAACTTTGTATGACAATTTATAATTTTAAAAATAAACAGAACCTATTTTAAGAGTTTTAGTATTAAATAAACCAACACATGAAGAGGGTAAAGTTTTTATTATAATTAAACACATATATTCTTTGGACAGCTTTGGGGAGTTTATTTAATTATTTTTACAGTGTTTCATAAAATATGTATTTTTTTATTAATTTAAAAATCTATATATTTATATTAATTGCTATTAAATATTTACCATAATTATTCTTAAATCACTTCCCTTTACACTTCAACATCATCTCTATTAAAGATAAAAAAATTGAAAAAAAACTGTCAAATTTCCAGCTTTTATATTATATTTTTATTTGTAAATAAATAAAAATATATTAAAATGAAATTTTATTTAATACTATATTATGGGGTAGATATATATAGATCCTAAAGAAGACTTATCGATATTATATTAACATATTCCAAGACATAAATTCCCCCAAGTGTGAACGAGGCATTTCCATAAGTCTAAATTTGGTATCTCAAGTAGACTCAAGGTTACGTGGCGCGTGGGTCGTATTTCAGATACACGCGTTACACCTCAGTAGAACCCGAGCATCTGATATCAATATCAGAGCATATGGAGAGCAGAGATCATTTATACCCGACTTAAGTAGCTGCGATATGAATATCTGTTCACCCAGGGCAACAGGTTTCTGATCCGAGCAGGGTTGAGCGTACGACTGCCCCAGCCTCGCGGAGATGATCCCAGCGATTTATCAATTGCCGTTAATTTAGACGCCTTTATGGCAAAGAGCTTGTAGGCACGAGGTTGGGGGACAGGCAGCTGATCCAGAGTTCAAGCCTTAACCATATGTCAGACTCTATTATAAAAATCTGTTTGTGGAACGAAGCTGATAATACGACGACTTAAATTGGGATAATTCCTAATAATTTTAGGTATTTGCGTGGGTCCCTGGAGAAATTGCAATCACTGTGGGAAGAGAGCCCAGTCTGCATAGGGGAATTGAGAAATTGTGGGAATAAGGGAATGAGGAAAATGGGGGGATTGAGGCGTTTGAGCTAAGACGTCGCCACAAGTGCGGATACAATCAATTGACGGGGACAGAGTGTGGGACTCTGAAGAAATGCGCGCGAAAATCAGAGAAAGATTCAAACGAAATTTGCATAACAAAGCAGACGAAGATATGGAAATTGTATTGTTCGAGTATCTGAGATGCGAGTGAATGATATACTTGAGAATGCACTGTAGTTAGTACAGTTAGTACAGCTAGTACAGTTCGTACAGGCGGGGGCAGAGTGTTTTACATATGTTTGTTTACACGGGAAACTATCGAGTGACGACAGGGCGACCGGGCGACAAGGCGACAAGGCGTCTTCCCAACACGAGTCTCACCTTCGCTAATTACAGTTGCGTACGAGCATCTCATCGAGATAAGAACGAAGAACGAAGAAGGAAGATAAGAAGACATTAAGAAAGACGACGCGTTACCTTTCCGTGTTACAACGAACGACAATTCAAGAGCAAACACGTTGACGGGAACAGCATGAAAAATCACACAGAAAGAAGAATAGAAGAATAGAAAAATAGAAGAATAGAAGAAGAGACAAAAACAACAACGAAATTCGGATGAAAGAAATGCTCCACGCGCATCACGTCAAAAAACGAGTTTTGGTTAAATAAAATTTAAAATTCTAAAATGCCGGTTAAATACGTTCGAGCCCCTCTCTCTCTCGCTTCGCTTACACTCTCTCTCCCTCTCTCTCTCAGCTTCAATCTCTCTGCCAGTCCTTATCTCTCTCCCCATAACAAACTCACTCTATCTATCCCTCTCTTTCTCACACACACACACACCCTGTCTCTGCCGCGACCTCCAGCAAGCCCGACGTAGCGCAAACACAAACTTAGCCAAGCTCCTCGGACTAGTTCCGAGTGCAAAGCTTGAGGCAGAGCTTTGATGGTGCGCGGTAGGTGATACCCAAAGTCGCGAGTGCCGAGTCCGCTGCTCTGGCAGAGATTGTGCCGCAAAGATGCCGCCTCACGGGCAGCGCTCTTGTCAGTCTGCGGTGTTCGTTGATTGCGTGCGGTTCCAGGTTTAGCGCACCTACGGATTTTGTGCCGCGGAATACAGTTATTCGAAGTTCTTCTACCTGTGGAAGGTATGCAAAGTACACGAATTGCCTCAATTGTTTTAACAACTGTTTAATGGCCAATAAGAAAAAACGTGAAAACGATCTGTGAACAGAAATACAAAAACCCAAAAACCATTCAAACCCAAAGTGAATAAATATTCATATTCACTCATAAAATCGTATATAGAAGACGTTTTTCCCAGAATCGAATAAAAAACCTGTCGCGAGTTAGAAATGGTTTTACATATACGACGCAGTTTACACCTCTGGATTAAGCCCAATTAAGGCGGTGCTAAGATCTTGATTGACGCAAATTCGAGAATAAGATATATCAGCTATAAGAACTTCATTCATTCCTTATTCAATCCTCATTCAATCCAACTAAAAATAGAATTTCCCGCCTCATCATAAAAACAAACACCGAATTATTGTATTAGATCAGAGTTAGTGGAAACTTGATAGTAGCTCTCATGGGGGGATATACCTGTCATTACAGGTATGTGTACCTCCACCTGTATCTGTATCTGTGTATATGTATCTACGCATGCTAGTACAGGCACATAGATACGATAGAAAACAATTTGTTTACGATATCTAAATTAATGGATTTTCTGTGCTATTCCGGGACGCGATGAATCAATATTGTGTTCTTAATCTCCATTACCCGATGTGATTTTCTGTTTTGTGGGTCAGGCTAATGGTAGAGGATGGGGGGAGAAGTGACGACATAGTGAGGGGAGTGAGTGAGTGACTGAGTGACTGAGTGAAAGGCTAACAATGACCAGACCTTCGTGGTTTATGAGCTGCTCCACAGACAACACCCTTAACAATACATCGACCAGTGACTAACAAAAGGCAAACTTTGATTTACCTTTCACAAAATAGAAAAAAAAAATAATAATAAAAAAAACCGATTTCTAAGAATCGCAATATTGATCCGATATTCCAATTATCGTGGAGAACACAGGCAATTATATTTTAAGTGGCGAGTCTCAAGCAACAAATTACTGGATGTGGTCAGTTAATGGTGTTGATTGCATCAGAAGAACAGAAGCTCTGACTGATTTCGGTTATTGTAATGCCCATAGACCCCAGAAGATATTTTCACTCCGTTCAACTTGGCTGCTCACCTGTGAAGCCGAAAGGAAAAGCCGCCGCTGGGTGATTAGCAGCACTTCCCAAAGAACCAAGAGGAAGTGAAAATTCCTAATGATTTTTTTTTTATTTTTTTTTTTTTTTGGGTACAAGACATGAAAATTAACCAAGCCAAGGAGTGAGTTCTGTTGGTCGTTAAATACCCTACACTCATACATTTTATACACTGCATGGGATGGGGTGTACTGAATATTGTGTACCCTACATTCAAATCAAGCGCATATATAGATTCTTTCATCCTCTGATATCCTACAAATAATTAGGAAATTAATAAAAAAAAATTTAATTTAAATATATAAAATATTAATAATCTTATGAATACCCTACAATTTGGGCAGTGGAAAATAGGTCTTTAAATAGCCAACTGTATAAAGTATAGAAAAATATCAATTTACTATATATATTTATTTTTTATATTATATACATTAGATACCCTGCAATTAACTCATTAGAGGGAGGTACTAAATGATTTATTATTTTTAATTAATTTTAATTAAAAAGAGAGTAAAAATCGGCTGTAAATATTCAAGTTTTAATATTAACCTGTCTCCACCCAATTATCAGCCCGTATGAATATATTTGTAGAGCTTTCCACATCTGAATACCCTGCTATTTCGAAGAAGGCCAACCGCCTAGAAATTTGAAACCCTTCATTCAACCTTCGGCGCTTCGAACGTTCGCATTTGACATTAAAACCGCAATAAAATTAATATATAAATTAATAGAGTGATACGAATTATATTTAGAACCGCGTACTAGCAGCTCATTAGTTTGTTCACCTGTTTACTTTTTACCTGTCGCTCGAGCTGGAACTCGCCTTCCTTCTCTTACCTCTTACCTCTCTTCCGCTGCCTCTGCCTCTGCCTCTGCCGCTGCCTCTGCCACTGCCTCTGCCACTGCCTCCGCCTCTGCCGCAATGCTGATCTTATGCTAATTCATGCAAAGCGTGTGCCCGGCGCCGGTTCTTGCCTTGGAGGAAGTGAGTCCATATAATGAGAAATACAGTGACCTAATCAGAAAGGTGGGCGGGGCCCACGTATGTATGTGTGCGTGTGTGTGTGCGTGTGTGTTTGTTGTTGTTTACTTTCCGCAGCCTTGAATTGGGCCTAAGAAAACACGTTCGCCTATGGCTAGAAGCACGTATGTGGCCACCGCGTGGATCATCAATCACTTCACGGGTCTATCGAAATTGTATACAATATCGTTTATTGTTCGCTTTACAACAGAAAATTTGTTGTCGTTTTTTTTTTCGTGGTTTAATGAACTTTTAAAAAGATGTACTGTAAAGCTGATAATGGCAGGGGATTTCAGAACCACTGCCATCCCCCTTCCCATTCCCCTTTCCATTCCTGACGTAGCCTGACGGCGCATGACGTCGACTTATGTCAGTCAAAATGAATTGGAAAGTTACCAAAAAGTAGAATAAATCGTTCCTACATTATTTTTCCCCTCGGTGGGCAATGAACTTCTCAGCCTTTCACAAGTCACAAGTCGTGCCATTTGAAGTTCAGTCCGAGATTTTCAACCCAAGATTGCGTAACTCGTTCCTCGGTACTAGAACTTCTTAAAGCTGAGAAACCCCTGGAACCATCCCAGCTTTAATTGCCTCGTCTCATCCCCTCCCCCCCTAGGGAAGTGCAAATATTGCCCAATTAATTAAAGCGGTTTTAGTGTTGAGCAATTAATTAGCATTTCCCAACGACTCATGAAATGAACTTAGTTGCATTCCAGCTGAGAGGCTTGTAAACAATCGTCAATCCCCCAGTCTGTGTACAAGTGTGTACTTAATTTAAACAAGAACCAGATAAACAATATGCCAAACCAATAAAATGTTTACTTTAATCTATGAATAAATAAATAGACGCAAAACTCAACCCAGAGCCAATCAAAAGGCGCTTTCAGTTCCAACTGAGGGGTCAGTTTAATAAACGATGTACGAAGCTTATTTATATCTGAATATCCTGATAATTTTGCAACTTTAATAAAACAAAAATAAAATAAAAATATTCTATAAAATATTTTATTATTTTCAAGTATTCAAACTTGAATAAAAATTTGTGATTCATATAAATTAAGAGTTAATATCCATCAGTTGACTTTTATTACTTGAAGGGAAGCTCTATTAAAATTCTATATATGTAATAGAACTCCCAGCAAATCTTATATAAACATTATTAAATACGGCATTTTAAAAGTTCACAAAATTAAAAAAAAAAATGTCAATTTATTGTCTTTAACATTTTTTTAGTTTTCGATCATTAATAGGTGATTTTATAGAATTTTTGATGAGTTGAGCTAAAATCATAAACTGTCAGTGCCTGAGGGAGGGTTGGGGGGTACTGTAAATTCAATTAAACAAACAAAATAAAAGGAAGGATAGTAAAATGTTCTCTCATAATTTAATTATTTTTTTTGATTTAAAGTGTTTTTAATTAGGGAAATTAAATTAAAAATTTCTAAGTAACTATTTAATGCCAAAAATGTTTGTTGTCTTATAGTTTAAAATATAAAATAAAAATTATTCCTATGTTCTAATACTCCTACAAAAATTAAAAAAATATTAAAAGTTGTTGTTAGTTTTTTCTTCCTTCCGGAAAAATAAAAAATAAATTAACAATTGGAAAGACGCAAATATTTTTAAATAAAGTCGATTTAAAATAATTTTAGACTTAATTTAAATTTAATGAATTTTTAATACTTTACAAGAGAAACTAATAAGAAGAGGTATTTTTATATCCTTTCAAACACAGCCTTTTATTATCATTATATTTAATATAATATTAAATATTCTTATATGAATTTAATTATAAAATAAATTATATAATAAATTAAAAATCAAAATTATATATAGCAAAATTATATATAAATATAAATATTATTATTTTTATTTAATTAGACATTATTAAGTATAAGAATAATATGTATAAAAAAATAGTTATTAATTTTTTTATGGTATAAAAGAATTTTTATTTTAAGTTTTTGGCATTGAAAAGTTACTTAGAAATTTTCAATTTAATTTCCCAACTAAAAAACATTAATGGTTTTAAATCAAAAAACATAATTAAACTTATTATAAGCTAAGAGAGTCATTGAATGATGAACGTGTAGAAATAATAAATAATTAAGAGATTTTACTAAATTTAGTAATCAGCTTTAATCTCTGACATTAACAGAGAATTTTTTACTCAGATTCTAATTATGGAATTATAAATTCACCCTTCCCTTCCATCGAGCTTAAATGTCAACTCTGCTCTCGTTTCAGGCAGTTTTATAGAACACACACAGCTGCGACATGGAGACGGAGTCACTGAATCGGAAGAACTCCTCGAGGAAGAGTTCCATTGTGAATGGGAACGGAGATGCGGCCACAAAGCTGACCAATGGCGATGACGGCGCGGCCGATGGCGGCGGGGAGGTGACGCTTAAGGCCAAAATGAGTTTATTAAATGGATGTACCGTTATTGTGGGCTCAATCATCGGATCGGGCATTTTCGTATCCCCCACCGGAGTGTTAATGTACACGGGCAGCGTCAATTTGGCGCTAATTGTGTGGGTCATTTCCGGCCTCTTCTCGATGGTGAGTGAATGAATGAGCTCAGTGCGTCCGTCGCATGACGCCTCCGTCGTGTGACGCAGTGGCCAGCGAGTCATAAACAAAGATAACCTGCTATGCAAATCGGCTCGTTACGTCAGTGTGTGTGTGTGTGTGTGTGTGTGTGTGTACACTGTACACCTGTTGCTCGACCCGTTTAAAAGCCGAGCAGATGGAGCCTCTGGGTGCATGGCAAAATGAGAAATGCCAATATAAGACTCTGCCCTAAGGATCATCATCCAGCACTCAATTACAAATGCTGGCAGCGTTTTTGTCGTTTAATGAAATTATTGAAATTCTTGCACACCCCCCACACACACACACACACTTCAACACTTACACACACATACATCCAATGTAGTGAAGACAGCCACATAGCTTGACACGCCCTCAAGCATGTCAGAACCATGCGCTGCGTCTGTTATCCAATAATAAAAATTGCGTATACGCTGCGTGGGCACTCAAAATGACAGACATTTTACTGGGGAACAGCTTTAACAATGCTTTAAATTTTCCATCCATTTTCCATCCATTTTCCATCCATTTTCCAACAGTTTTCCAATAATTTTCATTTCATTCTGTCTTTCATTTTTTGGCTGTAGGTGGGCGCCTATTGCTATGCGGAACTGGGAACAATGATAACCAAATCGGGCGCGGATTATGCCTATATAATGGAGACCTTCGGCCCCTTCATGGCCTTCATACGTCTGTGGATCGAGTGCATGATTGTTCGTCCTTGCTCACAGGCAATTGTCGCGCTCACATTCAGCACCTACGTCCTTAAACCCTTCTTCCCGGACTGCACACCGCCGGAGGATGCCGCCCGCCTGCTCGCCGTCTGCTGCATACGTAAGTGGAGCCTCACAATCACGCCCATTCAAATCGCACGCGGGGGGACACGTATCAGTCAGTCAGTCAGTCAGTGACTCGCTAATGCTGCGTACTTGACCCATAGATTAGAACCCAATTCGAAACAGATCCCCCGAGAACTGAGTAAACACAGAGGCGAAAAGTGTTTGCCATTGGCTTATCAGTCGGTGGTTCCAGTGGTTCCTCAATCTCTGATTGTTTACTTTTCGCTTTGTTTTTAGTTACAATGCGAAAAAGAGATGCAATCAACATATTCTGCCTCTCTCTATCTGTGTCTCTCTTTCTCCCATAGGCATCTAAGCATCTAAGCCTTTGAAGCATTGATTTTGGAATTAATTCGAGAATTGGAAAGTGAACTCGAAATGTGACTCCAAATGTCAACATTTATGTCACGTTTCGCATACATTGACAGTGGGAAACAGAATAGTTTTTTATATATTTTTCTACTTAATTAAATAAATCATGCGGAATCGGAATCGTGTGTCTCTCTCGAAAATCAACAACAATTGCAACTCGTTTGACCACTGGAGCCCGACAGAAGATACCCTGCATCTGGCCCCCGACTTTGATCTTTCGAGTGTTTTTCGTTTACTATTTTTTACAGATATCTCAGTTCGTATATATCATATATCGGATTAAGATTTATATAGATAGTTGAACAGGTAAACAGATAGATAGACGGATTATAAATGTAGATAGATAAACGTATAAGCGGATTTTAAAAGTTAGTTTAAGACTTGGATAGATAGATGTATATTGCTTATAGGGGGATATAGTTAAAAAATAAATAAATGGTTATAGGATATATAAATATAGATTTATAAAAATATAAAAAATAATTAAAAAAATATACAAATAATATAAATATCGTATAAATAAATATAAAGAAAGGATTTCAAGTTAAATATAGGTAAAAATTCCTTCCTCTGGCCTCCTATTAGGATAGCTGAGATATGTTATATGAGATATCATTATATCAAGGAATCTTCATTATCATATTAATATAATATGCATTTATATGATATTAAAATAGAGATATCTTAAAACAGCTTCAAATGAGATCTATTTTTCTTTATAATTATATAAATTATTCCATAAATATTTATTTACATCAATTTATTCCTCCAGTAAGAAACTTTTTTAGTAAGACATTGACTTCTGTTCCTACAGATCCTGAGTACTTGAAAATACTTAAAAAGTAATTAAACATATTATTAAATAATTATAAATAATAAAATAAATAATTAAATTTTAAATATAAAATTAATTAAATTCTAAATATATATTTAATTAAATTATTAAAAAAGAGAGAAGCGACAGCCCCCGAAACTCCCCTCAATTTCCCTTCCCTCCAGATAGTTTTTTATCTGTGTTTTTATTTTATCTCAAGTTTCCCGAGAAATGCGGAAAAATATGACATTTTTTTAACTGTTAAATATTTATTTTAAGTGGCAAGCGAGGAGCGCTCTATTTGAAACTCCCTCACTTGCCACGATACCCTCTAGACTCTGCCTTCTGCTGGCTGAGTATGAATGCAAAGGTTAACACATTGTGTAAGTCCTCGCAGTTATTACATCATCCAAAGGGGGAGAACTCCGCTTGTTTCACTTCCTCCATAAGACGTTTGCTCTTTGAATCCCCACCGTCTTGGAATCTCCTTTACCCATTGAGTCTCCATTGGACTTTAAATCTCCATCGGCATTAAATCTCCTTCATCTCTTAAGTCGCCTTCATCTCTTAAGTCCCCATCATCTCTTATTGATAGTCATATATTTTGATTCCTTTCCCTGCAGTTGTCCTGACCTTAATCAATTGCTGGGACGTGAAATGGGCCACCGCTGTGCAGGACATCTTCACATATGCGAAAGTAAGTCAAATGAAATTGTCCTTTATTGGGACAAGGCACTGAGCTAGGACTCTGATATTTGCAGCTATTAGCCCTGTTCATCATCATAGCTACGGGGGTCTATCAGCTTTACCAAGGGAATGTCCAGTACTTTACGTTTGAGAACAGCGATACGAAGGTCACATCCTTGGCGTTATCCTTCTACTCTGGTCTGTTTGCGTACAACGGATGGTGAGTGCTAAGCCGCTTAGGCTTGTTTGGTCCTTCGTTTACACTAATTGGCTTTGTCAACAGGAATTACTTGAACTTCATCATTGAGGAGCTGAAGGATCCGGTCAAGAATCTGCCACGCGCAATCGCCATCAGCTGCACTCTTGTCACCGTCGTCTATGTCCTGGCAAATGTATCCTTCTACACAATCCTCTCGCCCGAAGAGGTATTAGGCTCCTCGGCCGTGGCTGTCACTTATGCGGAACGTGCCTTCGGCCTCTTCGCCTGGACAATTCCAGGTGAGTGTCAGCTCAATTCCAATGAGTGTCCTTTGAATCTCTAGCCAATTTGTTTCCACAGTCTTTGTGGCTCTCTCCACGTTTGGTGCCGTCAATGGCATTCTCCTCACCTCCTCGCGTCTCTTCTATGCCGGCGCCAATGAGGGTCAGATGCCAGAGATCCTGACCATGATACAAATCCAACGCTTCACCCCAACACCTGCGGTGCTTGCCATGGCGCTGCTCTCCATGTTGTACCTGACGGTGTCCGATATCTTTGCACTCATCAACTATGTGGGCTTTGCCACTTGGGTAAGTGCTTCCAACTACGAAAAGGACTCTCTCTACATCCGCCGTATCCTTTCTTTCAGTTGAGCATTGGCGTTGCCGTACTTTGTCTTCCTTGGCTGCGTTGGGCTCAGCCCAACCTGCCACGCCCCATACGTGTACCCATGGTGTTCCCAATTGTCTACCTGATTGCCACACTGTTCGTCACCGTCGTGCCCATGTACGCCAGTCCTGTGGAGACCGGCTATGGCATCCTTATGATACTGTCCAGCATACCCGTCTACCTGGTCTTCATTGCCTGGAAGAGCAAACCGATGTGGTTCCAGAGATCCATGGGTAAGTTGGTCCGAGATGCGAATCTCATTCGATCTGGTAAGCCGGTCGCTTCCTCTTATTTGTGTCTCTTTGTGTCATTATCATTGATGTTCCTTTGGATATCCTTTTACATTTCATATGATTTACTCTGCTGTACCCCCAACTCGTTGCAACTCTTCTTCTAGGCGGACTCACACAAGCCCTACAGAAACTGATGATGGTTGTGCGTCCCAAAGCGGCGTCAAAGGTTTTTAATTTGCTCCTTATATTCATTTTATATTTTAAGTTATTAACTAACTAACACTCCAACCAACTAACCCACACACACACACACACATACAGAGATTTGCTTGCCCTCTTAGTAATTTACTAACACGTTTCAAGTTTTGCACTTTTTCTGACATTTTCTTTGCACTCGTATTTCTTGGATCTAAGCACTTCTTATAGAACTCTTATGTAGTCCTTAAAGGATATGTGTATATATATCTGATCCACCCTATGCCTTTGTACCTTGCAGTAAGCCTCACACATTTCCTACAAAAGCTGCTCATGGTACTCGGAAAGCAGACGAAACCCGCTCAGGTCTAGGGATTAGCGACTGAAGCACCGAGGATTACGCTACGATGTACAGTAGGAGGATGAAGAGGAGGTGGATGTAAAGGAGGAGGAGAAGGATGCAGTATGTTGGCCAACAGCAAATGATAGCATTTACACTAAGAACTACAAATTTAACTAAAATTATTGCATTATAAAACTGAAAAGCTTTCGTGTAGCCAGGAAATATCGAGGATTTGATTCGATTCAGATCCTGGCGCTCTTTCAATCTGCGATTGCGAACTCAAAGAACGCCAGGACTCAGTTCGAAGTACTACGCATAGATATATTTTTATATATGTTTTAAGTTTATACTAAGCCACGAGCCGATCTATGATTTTCTTCCGCAAATTTAACTGACTTTCGGTTTTGGATGCAATTCTCAAAGACTGTGAAACAAAAGGACATTACAAGGACATTCAAATCCAAAACTTATTGTTACTTAAATTTCAAATCAAGCAACTAAAAAAATTTACATATATCAAAATGTCTGCCAACACTAAAATAGAATTTAACTGACCAACCGCAGTTCCAAAATTAAATTATTTTCCAAAAGATTTTTCCAAAATTTTTCCAAAACTGAAATCACTTTTAATTTTTTTATTTAGCTTTAATTTAGAATCTAGAAATGAATTCAAAATGCGCAACATACTCAGAAAAATATTGAATATTTATAATTTTAAGCTTATCCTTAATTTTCAAAATTTAACTGTAGTTTGAGAAACACACGCAACTTTATAGAAGCTGTCAGTACATCGCATATATCGCATATATCGCATATATATGGCACATATCCCAATGACAAATGGTTCAAAACTTTGCCAAGATATAAATTTATATATTACAGTTATAAAAGTCTATAAATCTACAATGCTATAAAGCTATAAATTATGGCATTTAATTTTGTTGCTTTGAGTGTTTTTTGAGTGTTTTGTTTGGTCAGGCGTCTAGTTATCCTGACATATAATAACTTTATATGATATATGACATATGATATATGATACATAGCGTTGAGATATATGAAACTGTTACACATTGTATGGGGCCTGCGAGACGCAGTGGGCGGGGCGCAGTGGGCGGTACGCCACTGCCGCCTTCTATTATGGAACATATTGTTGACAATAATATTGCAATTTATAAACAATTTATATGCATATGTATATGTATGTATGTATGTATATGTATATGTATATGTATAGGGATGTGTATTTTATGTATATTGTATTTGATGTTTATCCAATGAAACAACAACAAACTATTACGTGTTTCTCAAGAATAAAAATAAATATTCTATTTCAAAAACGGACGGGAATTTTTAAACATTGAATTTTTGATTCGCGGACTGCGTTTTGTGTATTTCGATTGACTGCGACGACAACAGACTCCTAGACAGCGAAAGGATAATCCTGGACGACTATAGTTGACATCTGTGCTCGCGCAGGTGTGCGATCTCCTGCTGTTGGAGGTTCTTCTCTAGGCTCAGCAGCTCGTAGTTCTTTGTGTTCAGATATGTGGACAGGATGTCAACAAATGCGGATTTCTTCACTTCGCTTTCCAGTTTACGGAATTGCTTTAGGAGCGTAACGTAGTTGGGAGTCGATAGTAGATCCCTGGGGCTGCTCTTGAACGTCATTCGTGGAGCGTCGCCGCCGCTTTTGTCGCTGGTAGCACGTCGACTGCTCAATGCCTTGCAGATCTGTCGAAACTTTTGGCGGTATTGAATATTGTAATGTTGCTCCACGATGGACTTGATGGAGTTGAAGACGAAGTCGATGCGGTTATACCAAGTGGCAAGCTTACTGTAGTCCTTGTAACAGAGTAGGGATGGACTGCAGCGAAGCGAGTCGCTTTCCTCATTTGATTCGGTAGTGGACTTGCATCTAGTCTCCGAGTGGAGGCTGGTGGTGCTTTTTGGGTCCTCCTCCTTGGTTTTAAGGGCACAACTCGTCTTTGTGTAGGCAGCACCCACACTTGCACAGACTGTATCCGACAGCTGCAGGAACCTGTACATCTCACGGAGGCACTTCTTCTCCAGCGGCAGTTCGCACAGTACCAATGTGAATGTGGAGCGCTTCAAGTCAAATGACTCCTTGATGCAGTCCGTTAGGAGCGTGCTCTTGCAATGCTTCTGCGTGGGCAGCGCCTTGAAGAAGTTGACCACGTCGGGGCGATCGTTGCATTCGAAGACTTGGAAGATCGCCAGATTGAGGTTATGCTGCTTGTTGACACCATCCCGGATGACAAACTCAATGTTAATGTAATCATCACCCGTTCCCTGGCCACGCAATACGCTATACTCATTGTGCAGCCATTGGAACATCTCGCGCGTTGACTGCATCCTACGCTTGCCTTGAAGAACCTTGCCGCGAGACATCAAGGAGAGCATATTACGCATATCAAACTTGCGCACATCGTAGTATTCTAGATTGATGGTTTCAAGACGGCACGGCATGTTGGGCAGCAGCTTGTCTATGTCGGAGGTCAACAGGCGCGTGAACAGCTTCACATTGTGGACCCGACGAGGCGACAAACGCAGGAGACAGGTGCTCTTATGGTGCTTGAACATTTGCACCAACAGCTCAACCGTCTCGGAGCGAATGTGACCGTCATCCTCGTAGCCCACGGCGTCGAACTGCAGATGCTGGTATTTCCGTGCTATGGACCGGTTGGACTCTGACTTTTCAGGCTTCATTCGGAGTAGCAGAGTCGTCGCATCCCGAATCTTAATATCGTTATCCAACGAAATTTCCCTGCATGACACCTTGTGTGTCGTGTCTGTCAATGTCACAATAACGCGATGGCTCTTTTCGTTCATGTCGACAATTTAATCCGCAATATATGAAAGAAATTTCTTAAATATGAATAACTCAATTTTTGTTTATTTTTAAATTCTCAATAATTTTGATAGCTGAACTTTAAATTTAATACTGGGTAAAACAAAAACTAAATCAGAGTAAATTTTCAAATTCTAAATTAGTATATTGCCTCCACAGTTTTATTAACTAATCATTTTACCTAAGCTTTCATCTCTGAACTCATAGGTACTTTTCGTTAAACTTTTGCACAATCTGCATCGTTTTTATAAAAATATATTTTTTGTTGTGTTTAAACAACAATATATGAGAGAAACACTGATAATAATCGTACATTCCAAAACCCAAGCGGTCGTTACTTAAAAATGTGTGACCGAAACATACTGAAAGTAAAAAAGACAAAAAGATTCATCTGGTATTTTTTAACATTTTCATAACAGCAACGACAATGTTACAGAGCAGTGTGAGCAGGCAGAAAAACTGTTATACGTCGACGGTAACTACGCACATCAGACGCCATTCGCAAAAAAAGTATGGAAAAGAGCAACAAGTTGTTGTTATTTACGCAATAAAACTGCCAAGTGTAATAAGAAAAATTACCTTGATAAGATTTTAACATAAGAGTAAACAAAAAAGTTATGCGGAAGATTGCCAGCGATGAAACAGCTGCCAGCAGTGGAGGAACACACCGGTCGCAATATTCATAACAAATCACATACAAGCACATGCACACACACATACACAACCAAACACGCACACTAGCATTTTTACTGCTGCACCGCAATTCTTGCGGTTTTCTGCTGCAAGAAAAACAGTTTCATGAATAAAACTTTCCTAAATGGCAGCGAAAGAATCTTTTCGCGAAAGACAAACTCAGGAATTGGAGGTTATAAAGGTCAGTTTCGAAAGTTTGATAAGGTTAATATATGATGAAATAATTCACTTCATTTTCCAGTCCATTTTTGGCGCCGACGTTGAAGATTTGCGACCCCAGACAAATGCTTCACAATGGAAGCCAACAGATATACGCATCCTGCTGACTCCTTTGCGAGATTCGTCCAACGGAGCATCGCAAGCCTATGTCTGCACAAAGTTACATGTTACTTGTCCTTCCAAGTACCCCAAACTGTGAGGAAATTCGGTAGCTTTGCAATATTAAAACTATAATAATGCCATTTGACTTGCTTGCAGTGCCCCCAAAATAGTGCTGGAGGAATCAAAAGGAATGTCAGACCAGGCACTGGAGGCATTACTAAGTCAGCTCCAAGCACAATCTGTGGAGCTGCGCGGCGAGGTTATGATTTACGAGCTGGCACAAGCGGTTCAAGCTTTTCTACTGCAACATAACAAACCACCAAAGGGTTCATTTTACGATGAAATGCTGCAGGCGAAGCAGAAGCGGGAGCAGGAACTACTGGATATACAAAAACAAAGGGAGACACTCGAGCGTCAGACGCTAATTGACGAAGTCGAGCGACGTAAGGAGATTTTTAAAACGGAGGCAAAGCGACGTGGCGAATCAAGACGCAGCATGAGCGAGTCGAACAATCGTCATCCCAGTTCGTCCGAAAGCTCGGAGAACTCTTCACCATATTATCGTGGTCACATCTACCCAACCAAGTGCCTTGACCATCGAACCAGTGAGACACTTTACTTTCCCAAGATCGGACGACAAATCCAGCGCGGTGGCTGTCTTGGTAGATATGCAACATTCCAATTATACGCATACAGATGTATTACATGACTTTGATTCCTCCTGGCAGGTCATTCCCAGCGTGGCTGCATTGCCTATAGTGGCATCGATATGAACAGTGGCCAGTTGCTCTATATAACCGAGTGGAACATCAAGTACTCGCAGTTGGAGCAGCCCTGCGCGGGCAATGGCAAATGCCATTGGAACTCCGATGCAAAGTGTATGGGTAATCATAGAGTGGATGAGTTCATATCCTGCATTGAGAAACAGGTGGGAACACTGTCTATGCTACAACACAAGAATCTCATCCAGTACGAGGGTCTGCTGTGCATCAAACGCAAAGAGGGACTGCTTCTGTATTTGGTACAGGATTTCCTGCTCGGGACGAGTGTCTTTAGTATATCCTCAACCCTCGGCTGGTGCATGGACGGAGCACGTATGGTCGCACGAGGCGTCCTGGAAGCACTAGTCTTTCTGCACAACAAAGGCGTCTCACATAGTAACCTGTTAGACAGCACAGTCTTCATGGACAACGTGGGCAACATACGTTGTTCCGACTTCTCGCTGGTTCCCAATTTGCTAGACCTCATCGGAGGGACTTGCCAATTCAGTAATCGTGGAGACCTGCCCGCCTTGGGCTCGCTTGTGGAAGCACTTATGCCCACCAATAGCTATGAGATGCGCGACTTCGTCGACAAGTGAGTAGAAGTCAAAATAAAGCGTAGACCTTAAATCACATTCTCTTTCGGTCCAGATGCAATTCGGATCGTACTTTGTCTGCTTCGGAGCTACTTGATCATCCGTTCCTTCGCTTTTACGTGGACAACACCCAGCAGAATCTGACGCTGCAGCACACACAACACCGCAACTCCCTGGTGCCCCAGCCCATGCAGTCAGCTCTACCAGTTCAACGCGCCCTCGCTCCCTTTCAGATACCCACATTGGCCTTAAGCCAATCCCGTCTGCGCACCGAGTTCGAGGAGCTTATGTATTTGGGTAAAGGCGCCTTTGGTGATGTGCTTAAAGTGCGCAATATATTGGACAACCGGGAGTATGCCATTAAGCGTATACCACTGCCCGCACGCAGTCGCCAGTTGTACAAGAAGATGACACGGGAAGTGGAGCTCCTCTCGCGTCTCAACCATGAGAATGTCGTGCGGTACTTTAATAGTTGGATCGAGAGTGTCAGTGAGGCGGATGCCGCTGCAATGGACAATGTGCTGGGAGGCGAATGGTCGCACAGTCAAGAGCTGAGCACCAAGCCCGCCAAGTCACCGCAGGTGGGACAGGCCTTACCGGAGGAAGAGACAGAAAGTTCATCCGGCATGTGGAACGGTTATATGTATGTTTCACGTGCAAAAGTTTCCTTCTGAGAAACTTCCAACAATGAATCCTGGAAGATCGAGTTTCATTTTTATTTTAAATTTACATTTGTTTCTTTTTCCAGGCCCAACGTGGAGGATTCCGACTCGGATGGTATTGAGTTTGTGGATTCAAATGGTCAGGTTGCTGTCTACGACAACGACGATGACAATGACGACAACGACAACGAAGACTTGGATCAGCACAAGGCTATTTCACCGCGTCCCCTAATACAAGTCATGTACATCCAAATGGAGTTCTGTGAAAAGTGCACACTTAGGTAGGAAAATGTCACCAAATCCTCTGGAAATATACCTGAAATTTCAAATCCTGCAGAACCGCAATCGATGACAACCTTTTCGAGAACACCGACCGACTGTGGCGCCTGTTCCGAGAGATCGCTGAAGGGTTGTCGCACATACATCAACAGGGAATCATTCACCGAGATTTAAAGCCTGTCAACATTTTCCTCGACTCCCATGATCAAATCAAAATCGGAGACTTTGGCCTGGCCACCACAAGTTTCCTGGCGCTGCAATCTCATGGTGTGTATGGAACATTATCTCCCAAGAGAAGGCAACTAACGCCACGATCTTTGCAGCTGAATACCCAATACAACCGCCATCGCAACACGTGACGTCCACAGAGGATGGCACCGGAACAGGCAAAGTGGGAACCACGCTCTACGTTGCGCCCGAGCTAACCGGAAATGCTTCCAAGTCTGTGTACAATCAGAAGGTAGACATGTACACGCTGGGCATAATTCTGTTTGAGATGTGCCAGCCGCCCTTCGGTACCGCCATGGAACGTGCCCAAACCATAATAGCGCTTAGAAGCGCATCCATAGCCATCCCAGAAAAAATGCTGCAAGACATGAAATTCGAGAAACCCATCAAGGTTAGGATTGACCCTCATTTATCTGTACCTAAAGTAATTCGCTCACTTTATCCTGGATTCAGATCCTGCGTTGGTTGCTTAATCACGATCCTGCCCAACGTCCGACGGCTGAAGAGTTGCTTGTGTCGGACTTGGTGCCACCAGCGGAGCTTGAGGCAAATGAGCTTCAGGAAATGCTCCGACACGCACTGGCCAATCCCCAGAGTAAAGCCTACAAGAATCTTGTAGCACGATGCCTGCAGCAGGAGAGCGATGAGGTGTTGGAGCACACGTACCACCTGAGCAGCAGTCGCGCGATGAAGTCCTGGAACTCGGCCATCGTTATCGATGACATAGTCTCGCTTAATCCGCTCATTGATTTCGTCAAGGCAAAGGTTGTCAATGTATTCCGCAAGCATGGCGCCATCGAGGTGGACTCGCCGCTCCTGTCACCCTTGTCCTCGCGCATCGGTCGCTGCAACGGCAGTCAGAACGCAGTGCATCTCATGACACACTCCGGCTGCGTGGTGCTCCTGCCGTGTGATCTGCGCACCCAATTCGCACGGCACGTGACCATGAACGGAGTGAACCTCATTCGACGCTACTGCGTGGATCGCGTCTATCGCGAGGAGCGCGTCTTTAACTTCCACCCGAAGCAGAACTACCAATGCTGCTTCGATATCATCACACCCAGCTCCACCAGCCAACTGGTGGATGCGGAACTGTTGTCCCTCGTCTTCGAAATCACCAGTGAGCTCCCACGACTACGCGAAAAGAACTTAGCCATTCGAATGAACCACACGAATCTGCTCCGGGCTATTTTGCTGTTCTGCAATGTGCCCAAGTCGCAGTACTGCACCATCTTCGAGGAATTCATGGACTTCATCGAGGGCAAAATCTCGCGGTTTCAGTTTCATTCTAGTATCACGGCCATCATGGAGAAGTCTCGCACCTCCGCACAGACTCTGATGGACATGTTGTTGGCAAACTTCTTGCTCACGGGCTCCAGGAGCAGCGTTGACGAGTCCGCATTGAAGTCACTAATCCGGGGCAAGGGTGAGGCAGCGTCCTTGGCACGAAGTGCCCTGCGTGATCTGGATACGGTAGTTGGTCTGGCCTACGGTCTGGGAGTGACGGTAAGTGTTCCCCCACATGACTGCAAGTTCCTTCCAGTTGTAACATTTTCCGTTTCTCTTCCTTTTCAAAGTGTCCCATTCACATTTGGGCAGGACTTCCGATAAGCTTCGAGCGCGCTAGCAACGGTGGAATCGTTTGGCAAATGACCGCTGATCTGAAGCCTAACCGTTCTGGTCATCCGTCGGTGCTGGCAATGGGTGAGCGCTACGACTCAATGTTGCACGAATTTCAGAAGCAGGCGCAGAGCTTCAATACGGCTCTGCCGACCCGTGGATTGCTCAGTGGAGCGGGAGTGTCCATTTCGTTGGATAAGCTAGTGGCTGCCGTCGGCATGGAGTACGCCAAGGACTGTCGAGCCATCGATGTAGGCATCTGTGTGTGCGGCACACGTCCACCGCTCAAAGATGTGACTTATATCATGCGGTTGCTATGGTCAGTGGGCATCCGATGTGGAATTGTGGAGACCGTTAGTGGTGGCGGTGACGAAGCTCAGGACTTGGCCCATTTGGGTGCACTTCATGTCATTCTGGTGGCAGAGAATGGAGGACTCCGAGTGCGTTCCTTCGAACGGGATCGTTTCCAGGAACGTCATGTGACGCGTACCGAACTGATTGAGTTCGTCCAGAAGGTGCTACGCAGCGAGACAGTCAATGGAGGAGTTGCAGGCGGCAGTGTGGACTTCAGCAGCCAGATGTCGAACATGAGCATTGGCAACGGCAATAATGGACGTGGCGAATATGCAGTCACCTCCTCATCCTCCAGCGCGAGCATCAAGAATAGCTACAGTCAGTTGCCCAATGTTCAGGTGATATTCCTCACCCACGACAAGCCCACGGCCAATTATAAGCGACGACTGGAGAATCAGGTGGCCCATCAAATGAGCTCAACCCTGGCGCAGTTCGTAAAGAAGGAATCGTTTTTTGTTGTGGTTGTGGAACTGCCGCCAGCAGTGTTAAACGCCATAGTTGGTGCCATCAATCCGCGAGAGATTCGCAAAAAAGAGACTGACTCTGAAATGAATTTTGTAATCGAAAGGTGACGATGAACTCATTCCCAATCCCAGAGAGACCCCCAATGATTAATCTACATTTTCTTGCAGATTCCCAAAATACAAACGTTATATATCCGAAATACACGAAGAGGTTGTGGATCGCCTGAGTGATGCCAAGACACCGATTGTGGCCTTGTACAGCATTTCCGATTCCTATTACCGAGTTATCATTTAGTCAATAGAAAGCCCAACGACAGCTCCGCTCCCAGCGCCTAGCGATGTGGAAGCTAAAGGATTCCTTCTTCCACGGAATCTATTTTTATATAGTTTAATTGTCAATTCGGATTAAGCTCCTAGTTTCTATAGCCATATTGTGTCTACTATATTCCCATATAGTCCTTGTCCAAGGACCGAAATCTGTTTACCAAAAATTTTTAGACTCGCGAAAAATGAAATTTTTTTTTTTAATTTTGTGCCAAAATTGTTTATAACAAATTAATGATCGGAACTGATGAAGTGATGGCAATTCTTTAATAGCAATAGGAATGATCCTAGATCCTTGAAGTCAAATTAAATTGAAGATTGGTGAGTTTCGTTTTAATTTCTTGCAAATTTTAAATATTGCATTCAATTCATTTTTTTAAGTATATTTTTTTAATAAAAATAATTAATAAATTTATTTCTTTACTGTACATTAAGGAAATTTTAAAATTTATAGCTTAAATATAGTTTTATTTCTGCAAACAGAACATTAAAAACGAGAAATTTTTACAAACTATACAACTTTTGGAGGTAATCCTTTGGTTTCAGGAGGAGGATGAGGATGAGTTCTCTGTGGCCGTCGCTTTGCTCAGACTACGCGGAATTGCCACCGTGGGTCCCTGCAGCACTTTGCGGGAGAGACGCATAAAGCCGGAGACGGGATCCCGACCAAAGTACTTCACTTGAATCTCTTGACCCACTTCGAGGCCCAGCACTGAGGGATGCGCGATTTTGCGCTGATCCAGCTGCGAGTTGTGGAGCAGAGCAGGTGGCATGCTGGAATACAGAGTGACCATGACTCCTGTGTCCCGCAGCTCGGTAATTTTGGCAGTGTAGATGCCGCCGAAGTCCAGATCAGGCACACGTTCCTTGTGCATGTATCCTTCGATCATTTCCTTGGCTTCGTCCAGCGCCGCTTGGGAGGGTGCAAAGACCGTGAAGTTGTTTTCGTCGGCAGCTGTCAACGTGGTGCCCGTTTCGAGATATATACGCTTCATATGCATTCCACTTGGTCCGATGAGCTGTGATCGCTGGTGTGGCTCCACGGCGAGACTCTCGCTAACGGGCCAACAATCCTTGCGGTGCTTCCTAATAAAACATAATGGGGAATAAACGCCAAGCTTGAAGGACTTCCTTTTAAGCAGACTTACCGTGGCTCCCGGATGGCTTCTCCCATAATGTCCAGTATCTTGGACTTGGCATCGGTGGCTTTTTGCAATGACTCCATGACAACTTTTAAAGGTATTCCTGGAATTTTCAAATCCGCTTGAATGGCAGTGAAACCCTTCCGCGTGCCGGCCACCTTCATGTCCATGTCACCCATATAATCCTCGATTCCCAGTATGTCAGTCAATATGCGATAGTCCTGCAGGTGCTTTGTATCCTCGTTTTCGAACTTTGTGACCAGACCAATGGCCACTCCAGCAGCTGGAGCGGTTACGGGAACACCTGCATCCATGAGTGCCAGCGATCCGCCACAGACGCTTGCCATGCTGCTGGAGCCATTGGACTCCAATACCTCCGATGTCAGACGCACTGTAAATGGATAGTCGTTTGGTAAGGTGGGCAGGAGCGATCGCTCTGCAAGGGCACCATGGCCAAGCTCACGACGTCCTAAGGGACCGATGCGTCCTACTTCACCGGTGGCGTAGGGCGGGAACTCGTAATGCAGCATAAAATTTTTGGCTTTCAATCCACCGCTTTCCAGTGCTGCCAGAGAATCCAGCTTCATGGCACTCTCCTGGGAGTCCAAGCTCACCGTGCAAAAGACCTGCGTCTGGCCCCGTTGGAACAGCGCCGATCCGTGCAGTGGCTTGTACATGTCCACTTGGCAGTTGATGTTACGCAGGCTGTCATAGTTGCGACCGTCACAGCGTCGATTGCTCTCGAAGATTAGATCGCGGAAGATTGTTCGGCAGGCTTTGTTGAACTCCTCGCCAATGATGCCAGGTTCCGTGTCCGGGTAGGAGGACCACACCTTGTCAATGACATTCACACGCACCTCGTTCACTGCGTTGTCGCGGGACAGCTTGTCGTGCTGTGCATCCTGGAAAATCTCACGCAGCCGCATCTCGCACATACTCTTAACCGCTTGTACAAGCTCCGGTTCTGGTTCGGGCGGCGCATCAACATCACGTTTTTGACGTCCATAAGACTTTTGAAGACGCTCAATTTCCTGGATGATAAGCTGCGCCTCGCGGGTACCCTGCTTGATGGCCTTCAGCAGATCCTGCATCAGCACCACGTTCCCTTTGCCCTCCAGCATGACAACAAGATTGTGTTTCGTGGCTGAGACGACCAAGTCCAATTGGGAGGATTGCAGCTCGCGACGTGTTGGATTAATTAGAACCTCACCATCGGCCAACCCAACGCTGGAAGATTGGAATGGGTAATGAAAGTGACTCGCTTTATTTAGGAGCTGAGCTTACCGGACAGCTCCAATTGGTCCGTTCCATGGTATGTCGCTTATGGAGAGCGCCGTTGAAGCGGCGTTGATGGCCAAGACATCTGGCGAATGCACCGCATCCATGGCCAGCATGTTGCATACCAACTGTGTATCATTTCGATAATCCTTAGCGAACAGTGGACGCAGGGAACGATCTATGAGACGTGCCGAAAGAATCTCCCTTTCCGAAGGGCCCAACTCTCGGCGCATAAAGTTCATTGGAATTCGACCGGACGCGGCATTTTTCAGTCTGTAGTCCACAACCAACGGCATAAAGTTCTGGCCAGGTGTGGGCTTGGATTTGGCCACTGCAGTTACCATCACCGCAGTGTCGCCCATTTGACAAACAGCAGTTCCATTGGCAAACCTTGCCAGTTTCCCCGAACTGATAGTCATGTTGCGCCTTTGGAGTAAATCTGTTATGAACTGTGCCTTCTTTTATTTTTTGTTTCGATTGCTCCTCTTACCCATTGCTGAATTTGACCTCAACGGACGCACTGTCACCATTGCCACTGCTTTGAATATAACGACGGTCGAATAATCGGGAAGCAGCTATGAATTTCGAGCGACTGTTCAGTAATTTTAACGATTTCCGCGTAGAGATCATTTTGTGGCGCCGCGCACAAGTTACCTAAATATTTGCCGGTTATTCAAGGGCTGCAACGAACCTCGTGTTACCTTCACGCAACGATAAATACACTCACATAAATAATTTTAAATAATAATTATAATAATAGAATTAATATTTATTGAATACCACTTTCATAGAAAGTAAAATAGACTTCTCTACATATAATAATATAAAAGTAATCTTAGCACATTTAAATATATAACATACAAGGAAGGATTGTGACGTCACACAGTACATTTTAATCGATAACACTTTAACAGTGATGCGATACCCTGTACCAATCTGAGGTGCAAGGGTATTATAAACTTTAATATATTCTCATATTAAGTTAAGAACAAATTTTCAGTAACTATTTAGTATTAACCTCGAGCAACGTTGACTTATTCCTATAAGATATACATTTATGTAATGTTCATGTACACGAGAGAAATATCAGAATTCTTATTTGCAGTTAGCATATTGAATCTAATCATTTGCTATATTAACAGACTGTTACATGCTTACAGCTCCGTTACATTTATCGAAATGCGGCCGTGTGTGACGCTCTCTCTTGATCTGTCCTATTACAGCATGTTAGGCAGTGAGTCTGTTAAATAACAGCATTTGTGTTACGAACGGACGTGGGTGTATACCTCTTTTGCTAGCGCGGACGTATTAAATTATTTAAAAAACGTTGCTTAATTCATACGCGTGCGAGCCGCTACTTATGCAAATTTATCGTGCGTGCTTTGCGTTCCTACTTGAAAGAAGTGCAATAAAATTTTGGCATTTTTTGTGTTTGATCGCCCCGCTCTTGCTCTTTTGCATGTGTTTGTGTTAGTGTGTTTGCTGCGCGCGAGTTGGTGTGTCCGTGCATGTGCCTATAAGTGTGTGTGCGTTGTGTTGGCCAAAAGCAAAACGTAAAGAGAGCCGCTTTAGCAGCAGCGGGCAGCAACAACAAAAAGAAGAAAAACCAAAATCGACAAATGCGGTCAAATTAAAAAGAAAAACAAAAAGTATAAAGTATTGGTGTCGGGCAATAACAACAACAGCATCAGCGTCAGCGTCAGCCGTCGAACCAGCACCAAGCAGCAGTTGCGGCAGCAACAAAAGTAAAGCGAAACAAAACCAAAACCAAAACTTGCCGAGAAAGCGTGCCGCCTATGCCGTCGTTGACGCCAACGCCAAAGCCAACGCCAACGTCGACACCGTCGTTGTAGTTGCCGCCGCTACCGTCGCCATCGCCATCGCCATCGCGTGTGTGTGAAAAGCCGGAAAATTGCTTCTCTAGGCGTTGTCATCGTTCTCAACGCAAAGACCCTTCCCAATCGCCGTTCAGTCGCCTCAAATTGTTAATGCTGCCTTTGCCCTTGCATTGGTATTGTGTGCTCTTCTTCCTCTTCATCTTCGTTGAATTGGTTGAACCGCCTTATCAACGGCGCCTCTTTATCAGCTCAAAATTTTGATTGTTGCTAGCGAATTCCCAACCGCATACCCAACTTCGGCGAAAGCGACTTCACGCTAATACAAAATAAACAGCTAACAACGCACAAGGTAAGTCCACCAACCCAACTCACAGAATCAAACAACCAATCATACACCCAACCACCAGCCCACCAACCCACCAACCCACCCACCCCCAACAAATTTGAGCTGCACCCACTTTGGTTGCCGCCTTTTAATTGTCACACCTCATTAGCTGCCAGTAAGCTGCAAGCTATGAGCTGCCAGCGCCGGCTGCTTAAGTGCTTTAAAGTATTTACTGTAATTTACACGTTGCCTTCTCCCATTCCGCTTTCATTTCCAACCCGCTAGCCGCTACCCTCTGCCCATCTGCCCCTCTCTCTCTCTCTCAACTTCACCCATTCCGTTTATTCATCCAACATCATGCCCTGCCGATGGACACGGCAATTTCATTAAGTTAATCGATGTCTTTGATGCCTCTGCTTCTACGGTTGCTCTGGCTGCTGTTGCACATCGCACATGCATCGAGTGCTTTATGACCTGCCACTGTCAGTGCCAGTGCCAGTGTCAGTGCCAGTGCCAGTGCCACTCCCACCGCCCCTGACACTGCCATAGATGCGATGCATTCCCGACAGTCTCGTGGAAAGTGAAAGCATCCGCGCAAGCTTTGGCACCGAAGTCAACATCGCAGCTGCCTCCTCGCATTCTTATCGCTCTTGTTGTTGTTCCCGTTATCTGTTATCTGCGAGGCCCCTTCAACCTCTTCTCGCAAAGCAGAACAAAAAACAACTATGAAAACAAAAAGAGAAAAACATAAAGTAAGCCCAAGCACTCATTATGCTATGCGTTCTTCCGGTCTACTCTTTGCACTCGATTCCGATTCCGTCATTGTTTTTGCTTCTCCAGCACGCGGGGGGAGGCAAATCGATAGTTCTTATTAATAACATAATGTGAACCTTAAATTAATCGATATTTGAGGCGCGTGTGCATAAACTTTTAAGGCGAATATTCAGATAATTATTAAAGGATTAGCAGACGCCTCGGTAGTTGCAGTATAATTAGTGCTTCACTTGGAAGAGGAGTCTCTACGTTGTAATCACGGTTTCTGTCACTAAATTGCTGGATGTCTTAAGTGACTGCTTCCTGGCACTCGAATAGAGCTTCCTTTTAGTGATATGATGTGTTTACGACCGTCATTAGCCTTGATTAATAACTGATATTATTTAATAAGATTGTATTTGCTTCTACTCTTCCGTTGCCATTAAAACTCGATAGATTCTTTTTTAATAATTATATCTGTTACATTTAATCACTTCTTTCAGTCCCTCCACATTATTTAATTAAGCTTTTAATTGAATAATTATACCTAGCAGAACGAAGATATAATCTTAGAGCGATTTATTTAATTGCAATCTTCCAATTTAGATTTTTTTTTTTATTTCCCTCGTTGCTCGGTTGAAAGTTTCTGGACAAACCTTTGGTCAATTAATTGAGCGGCCCTCGCAAAGTGCTCGATATTTATTTATTTGCTGTTGGTGTTGCGTTGCGTTGCGCCGCTTTATCTTCTTTGCATTTGTTGTTGTTGATGGTGTTGTTGTTGGTGATGTTGTTGTTGCTGCTCTTTTTGTTGTATGTCATTGTAAGTGACACTGATTGCCGATTGCCAGACGGGCTGCATAATTAGGGAGCGCTTAGCATTTGCTGATAGCGTCAGCCACTTCCGCTTTATCACTCATCAGTAGCAGCAGCGGCACAAAGAGCAGCAGCAGCAGCAGCAGTAGCAACGGAAAAGGCAACAACAAAAACAAAAACAAAAACAGAAACAGAAACAAAAGATGAAGAAGAAGCAGAATCCGTGGCTAGAGGCAGCGGAGGTCGAAGTAACTGCGTTGCGTTTTGAAAGGGAAGAGCCAACTGTGAGCCGATGATGACGAATGACGTTGGGTATGAGAAAATTGCCAGTGCCTGGCCAGACATATCTAAGAGCTGGCCACATGCAGCGCCGTGTCGCTTGCCACAGGACACGAGGCACAAAGTATTTTTGTGGCACAATAAAAGGCGTTCAATTGTCGTGCGTTTTTTTCGCTTGCGTCACTGTTTTAGGACGGAGCGGCATGTGATATAACAAATATATACATGCATGTGTGTGTGTGTGTGTGTGTGTGTGTATGCATATGTATAAGTATTGTCTGAATGTTAAGACAATAAACCATCAATGAGCAGGACGAGCGACGACCAAACCCCAAAGCAAATAAAACTCAATCGAATATTATTATCAACAAGGACAACGACGCGCCCCAAACGGAACCCATTCGTATTTGGGCCCGGACGGGAGCCCCATCCGTTTGGGGATTGGCCACATGCTGCTCATCGTTTGTACGCGTCATGGCTAGCCCCGGTCTGTTGCTACCCCTAACTCAGCCAAAACTCCCACCCATCCGACTGATAGTTCCAATCCTGTACCCAATTCCAATCCCAATCCCAGTCCCAGTCCCAGTCCCTGTCCCAGTCCCAGTCCCAGTCGCAGTCCTGGCCTCGCCTTCGTTTCGTCATTGGCTTTGGTCTAATTTGGCGCGACTTTGACACTTGTTAGCCAATATGTTTTCGGCCATGTTAATGGCCAACGGAATTGATATTAATTGCTGTACGCCCCAAACCGCACACACACACATATACATTTCTTTAGTGGGCGTGGCCGCGGCTAAACTATGTTTGAGTGGATGAGACTAAGTGCCAAGCCATTAACTCGCCACAAAAATCGCTTAAATCATTTCTGCGGCTTTAAGGCCGAACAAAGGCAAAGGCTTATCAACTTTCAGTGTCCTGAGCCGCTTTCAAACACCCTGTCAAGGGTGGGGTAGGGTATGCCGACAGAGCCTCAAGGACTCGACTACCTGAAACCTCACATGCGAAGGCTCTTATAATTTCTGATTGATTTTATAGTTCCCAGCGATGTTTCCCCCCCACTTCTGCATACTGTGTGTATGTGTGTGTGTGTGTGTGAGAATACACTCCTTTAAGACGCATTGTTGCCTTACATCCAATTAATCCTTGCCGCCGTCCGTTCAACCCCTGAGAAATTGATCTTATTATAATCATTATTCTGCGTCTGTGATTGAATTTCAGTTTTCAGACTTCAGACCTCGGATTTTATGTTTAAGCTAAAAATTGGCAGCTTTCAGTTTTCACCTTTCAGTTTTCATCTTGCAGTTTTCATCTTTCAATTTTCCATTTTCCATTTTCAAATGATTTGCAGATGAAAGTCGTCATTCTCGGTTACCAGTTACCAGTTACCAGTTTTCTGAGAAGCGCCAGGAAACAATTTTAAAGTCACACACGTCTCTTAACTGAATTCAATTAGAGTTCCAAACGTATGTGTGTGTGTGTGTATGTGTAGGTGTGTGGCATAAACGTTGACTGAAAATGTGGGAAAACTTTATGCATGGGAAGTGCAGCAG
This sequence comes from Zaprionus lineosus, assembly GCA_035044505.1. Lineage (NCBI taxonomy): Eukaryota > Metazoa > Arthropoda > Insecta > Diptera > Drosophilidae > Zaprionus > Zaprionus lineosus. Next base: position 1,104,297 of record JAWNNX010000314.1, read on the forward strand.
TTACAGTAGAACGGAAACAGTTTCAACCTTAGAAATGAATTAAGTTGAAAGCTATCAGAAATAGAACAAATGGATCCTGGAATGGAAGGGTGGGGAAGGGGGAGGAATCCTTATATAGAAGAAAACATATTATGATGATTTGTGATGAAATCAAAGGAAGCACAGAACCAGCTTCAACTTTTTTAATGGCTTTAAATTGAGATTTAATTATAAAATAATAAATAATTAATGGTAATTAATTTTTAATTATGTCAACTTAATTATGATGATAAAAAGCAGGGCGTGTTTTGAAGTCAAGGATTAAATATAAAAACATTACCAAATCTTTCTTTGGAAAACCTCAGGGTTGCGATAAGGAAACTCGCGGAGAATTTAACAAGAAAATTCTCTTATACATCAGATTTACAGTTAGAGAGTCTAAAAAAGATATATAGAATATATAATTAAAGAATTCTACGAATGCTCAAAAATAGCAGAGTTCATATAATTTTGATAAGCGCATTATTAGAAAATATCAAATCAAATACCTTTGCCCAGATATCAGGTAATCTGCCCTTGGTTTATCGCGGCGAGCGACTCACTTAGATAAACTGAGAGTCTAGTAAATTTACAGGTAAATATAATTATTATTGGGCATGCCGAGAGTTTTTTTTAAATCATAAAATTCCTGATAACACTTGGGCAAGAATAGAGAAGGGAAGAGGGAGAGGGAAGGAGAAAGGGAGACAGAGAGTGAGAGAGGCAGAAACTGCACTTGTCTCTCGTAAAATTCTATTAAATATGCGATTATCTGTGTTTCCTATATTAACTATACAATGTCAGATGGGATCTAGTTAATTTCCTGTATTCAGGACAAGGTCCTTCCACTGGAAGCTCCATTTCGCAGACGCTAAATACATTGATGTCTGTGTGGGGGGGAATTTATTGTGCTGCGTGCCCAAGCAACGTTTTGATAAGAAATTTTCTGCTAATCAAGCGGGACAGGTGAGTGGAGCAGGGATAGGGCCTCTGTTGGGTAGACAGGACATGGGTATAGACCGAGCGACAGCCAGACTTATAGATAGGAGCAACCTTCTGTAATGACCTTGATAAACTTTTGTTGGGCCATTGAGTCAGTGGATGCCTTTGCTTTGTGAGGACGTGTTCCTCTTGTTTGGCTTACGGCAATTTTATTTGTTCTTGTTCGTCCTCCTGTTCTCGTCATCATCATCTCCATCTCCATCTCCATCTCCATATCCATCCCCATTTTCATCCCCATCGTCATTGACATTCTCTGCCTCTTCCTGCGCTTCGCGCATATTTGAAAAACGCTTTACGTGCTGGATCGTAAAGGATACATGGTTGCTCCTAAGTAAATTCAAAGGAAACACATAAAAATACCGTCCTATCAGCTGATGCTCGAAGACAATATACCGTAAGGTCGGGAATTCACAAATGTTATGCCATTTGCCAAGAGACATAGGCGAAGCGGGGAGAGGGAGTGGGCGTAAGGATAAGAAGGGGTGGGTGGAGAATACGCTTGGTTGTTATTACCTTGTTTGGACTTTCATATCACAGATGTTTTTTTTATAACGTCAGCAGCTTGCAAACCCCACCCCTTCCCCTCCCCTCCCCCTACTAGCCCCTGGGAGGCAGTCCTGCATTTAGATTAAAATTCGGTGAACTTATTTAAAGTATTTCATAAAATGTTCGCTCTTCAGGAGAATCAACTTTTCATATTTATATGAATTTTATTAAAAAGTATCGGAATTTATGTGCTCCCATAGGGTATTCAGAAGTTGTTGTTTTTTTTATTTTTTACTTTATGTTTTTTATTTTTTATTTTTGCGGAGTCCCTTGCCGGGCTTGGGTCTTTTGTTGTCCCATTTTCCTTTCTTGTATTTCTTCACTCAATTTTGATTAAAGACAAACCCTCGTCCCGTTTGACTTTGCTTTGACGGAGTGTTATTGCCACTTTGACACGTCAACCTTTAAACTTGGCCGATACCTGACGATTGCTCTGACACACAAATTGAATTTCACTGTTCTAATGCCAGCAGGGTGCGGGGGGTAAGAGAGTGTGGGCGTGGCATGGGGCGGACTGGACCGGACATGTGAGATAAGCGACAAGCGACAAGCGACATGGACATGAATATATAACGAATGATCCATCAACATCCCAGACCTGAGGCTGGAGTCTGGAGTCTGGAGTGTGGACAGAAATTATTCAAAGTCTTGTTGAAAGTTTACAATAAGAGGAGATTTTCATCAGTGACAAAAAGCAGAAGACAGAAAACAGAAAACAAAAACAAGACTGAAACAAAAAAGTTAAATCATCTGTCTGTCTGTCCCCAAAACCCCCTACCCTCCACCCCCTTCCCATCTTCCGGCCATGTACTTAAAAACCAATCATTTGTGCATTGAACTCAAGATCCGTAAATATGCATGAGGAGCGCCATGTGGCCAACACCTTGACACTTGGCGACTTGGCGACTTGGAGACTTGGCAACAGGGCTCAAACAAACAAAAGTAATAACAACAGCAACAACAACACGAGGAGCACAAACAACGACAACAAATGTAAAAACATTTTATGCAAAAAATGCGTCAGGCTGCTGCCAGGCAAAACTGGCTTCAGGCTCCACGCTCCACGCTCCAAGTCCAAGTTGCAAGCTTCAAGCATTTGGGCCCAGTTCTTGTTTCGCCAATCGTGAGCAGAACCCAAAGGGGGGAACCATACGTGTAGAATTCATTAACAATAATGCGCAGAGTGAGCCAAAAGGGAGGATGAGCAGAAGAGAGCAAGAGAGCAAGAGAGAAGGATAAAGAGACAGTCCATTGTGCTGGTCGCTGCTTGGTTACCAAGAATTCACTTTAAGCCAAATCCTGGGTGGTCCTCTTTGGCTTCGGCTACACTTTGATATGCGAGAAGTTGCCAATAAAGGATTCTTGATTTTCTCAATAAGCTTGTGAGAGGAGCGCATAAATATCTGACTGTCTTTAAGTATCGATATATTTGCTATCGATAGGATTTGTTGGCTTTGAAATGAGCTGTAAGCGATGCTTCGTATCAAAAATAAATAAAAAAAGAAAAAAATAAATTAAGAAGTATTTTGAAAAATTATTTAAATTAAATATATTTATATTTTTTGAATTTCTACAGTTATCGATAATTTTTTATATAACTGATAATTTTTATATTCTTTTTCTTGCAGTCAACTGAAACTTCCTAAATATAAAAATAAACAGGTAATAAAATTGAAATTAAATTGAAATTAAATTAAAATTAAATTAATGTTAAATTAAAATTAAATTAATATTAAATTAAGATTAAACTTAACTTAAATTAATTAAGTGTAAGTCTTAAATTCCCTTGAGCACTTATCGTAGGGTATCCGAGTGTCGCTCATGTCTAGTCGCTGTCTCTTTTGGATGCTTCGCCTTTGCCACTTAAGTTGGAAACGCGTCTCTGCATTTTATTAAATCGCCCCGGACTTTTGCTGGAATTAATTGATTTTTGGCGCTTACTTTATAGCCAACTCGTTCTGGCCAAGAGTCGCCTGTCGTCCATAGCTGCACCGCCCTCATATCTTGTGTACACACGGTGACTATATACATGTCTATGCATGATTTGACAGATAGTGCGAGTGAGAGGGAAACTGACTGAAGCAGAGAGCGAGAGAGAGAGGGAGAGGGAGAGAGAGAGAGAGAGAGAGAGAAGACCGGGGCGACAGTTGTACAAACATTTTTAGTGCTCAACTTTTTTAATGCTCTGTTTTTTAAGCTCCCCCCTTTTTTTTTTTTTTTAAACTTTTGTTCTATTTTGTGCTCCATAAACTTTTGCCTTTTGTTACATTGCTGACACTATCGCCCCGCCCCCTTTTAAGTGCGCCCAGTTGGTGTAGCTCTTGAACACACACATTTGCTTTATTTTAGAACCGAACAATGGGAAAATGCAATTGTTTATGTTTTCCGAAACTTTTTTCTAGGTAATTTGCCCAGCGCCTATCTAAATGTTGGGCTCTGCAATTACGTGACTTTTCCCAGTCCTTTACTTTGCTCCTTGCGAGCCTTTATTTATGTGAAAAGGGTATAATTAATAGTTTAGGGACTTTACTCTCAGTTCTTGGCTACATTTCTGATATGTTGTTAATCAAAGATATATTTATTTTATTTAAATTATATTTTTTATATATTTTAGTTAGATTTAAAGGAATATTATTCATAAATTTATTTATATATTTTTAAGTATTTTAATTTATTTATTTATTTAAAGTTTTCATCCTTTTACATTTGAAAGTATGAAAATTGATCTTTTTTTAAATATAATTATTTATATTATTATTATTATAAATTATCTGAGAGTCCTTCCTGAAAATGGCTATACATTTTTCTAGCTTTTATTAAAATGTATTTAAGGAGCTCTGTAAATATCTTGAATATATAAAATAATTATTATTTATGAATTTTATTCAGTTATGTTTTTAAAATAAAAAATCATTTTAAATAAAATTAAATTTGATTTTAAGTTTTGAATAATTGTACATCCTAGAGACTTTAGCCAGTTAATACAAGGATCTACCCATTTATATCTGAAAGATACCCATAGATAATTTTGCATTCATAATTACAAATTTTTTTTTATAAAATTGTAACTTGTTTTTTGTTTTAACAGATAAAAAAACCTCTAAAAGTATTGATCGATTTGTACCCGTCAATTCATTCAAATTCATTCATACCCATTGATTCATTATATTCACTGGTGTTAAGGTAGAATTTAAATATTAATCTCTTAATTGTTTTTAAGTCTCATATATCATAAATCAAATATTCAGTTTTACGACGCTTCAGTGTCTTCAGTTAGAGTTTTTTTTATTGATGGCTTCAGCCTTGCCTCTGACAAGCTTCCAACACTCAACACTCAACACTCCAGTCACTTAAACAGTAGTTAATTAAAAAGTAACTTTTCAATTTATTTAAAAAATATAAAATCAACTACATTTGCCCCTCATGCATCGTCTTTGATTATAAAACCCAACCACCCGATGGGAACACTCGAATGTTAAGGATGTCATATGTAAAGTTTGCCGCCAGCGACACTTGACAGCTTTTAGTTCATTTTTTTGGTTTTTTTAGCTGTTTTTTTTTTGTGAAAAACATAAAGAACTTTGGAGCACAGGATGCGCTTGGAAAAAAGGACACAAATAGTTGACTTTTAGCGTTATTGCCATTGCTCTCGCTTTTCCTGTGGCACTGGCGGTGGCACTGGCGGTGGCACTGGTGGTGGTACTGGCGGTGGCACTGGCGGTGGCAGCGGTTGCTGTTGCTCTTGCTGTTTTTGGTGGTGTTGCAAGTGCGGATTTTAACATTCGCAATGTTGAAAACACAAACTTTGCCAACTTACGATGTTTGGGAGACACAAACTTCAAAACTCGTTCACCCACGTACCCGCCCCTGCGGGCGACTGACTGAGTGCGAAGTATCGAAAATGCGTCCCACAATTGCGAGAGACATCGCTTGACGGACAGTTTGTCATTACGAGTTTTGGGTTGAAATTTTTTATGAGGTCATAAATTTGTTGCCAATCGTATCGCCTACCTACCTGCCACAAGCTAAGCCCCCAAAAGAAAACCCCCATTTTCCCAACTATTTTTCCTACCGGTTTTCCACACTGTTTTTTATGTCTCTGACAATTTTTGACACAATTCCCGTACATCAAATTTGACGGCTCAAAATGATTGAACATTTGCATTAGGCAAACGGAGGAGACTTTTATTGGGGTAGTCGACTTGGGGCTACCCTGTAAAATATACTTAAATATATATTTATTTAATTTTAATAATTATTTTAAAATAATTAATATATTATTTCTCTTACAATTTAAAATTCATAAATAAAATAAATATTTTGTTGCCTTTGCTCTCCTTTATAATTAATTATTTAATTATTATTTAATTATTTAATTATTATATTTATATATTTTTATTGTAAATGTAGATGTGTGACAAATTGAAAGGTATCTGAGTAGCAACCATAGGTAATAATATTTAAATAAAAAAAATTAATTATTTGTGGCAATTTTAAAATGGATTTTTTGACTTTTAAAGTGACAAAATAAATTAAACATTAAAATAAATAATTAAAAATCCTACTGAAAGCAATAACTGAGCTGCGACTTCGTTAAGTACAAAACTCATGACTCAGAAGCCTTGACTAGTAATAAATAAATGTGTCATTTTCTTAGAATAAATAAAGCTTTTCTGTTTTTAAATAAATAGCAATTTCATAAAAAAAATAAATTAATTAATTATAAAACCATTTAAGTTGACAAATCCAGCAAAAATGTTGGGTTTTTTAAAATAACCGTTAATTCTTTTAAATAATTAAAAACTGGAGGTGCTTCTATACTTTTTCTCTTTTTATTTTGTTTACTTAAAAAATAAAATGAATAAAAGGACACAATATCAAAAATAAATTTAAATAAATTAGCAAATGATTACTTAAAATGGGGTACAAATTTGTTAAAACATAGTTTAAATAAAGGATTTTCAAAAAGTCCTAGAATTGTTTTTAAAAATTTTTTCCTATTCCTTAAAAAAAATGTTCGCGGGCTTTGAATTTGCTCCTATGAAGAAATGCCTACCTATTCATGGATGAAAGGCTTCCCAGGATACGGTTATCCTTTACATCTGTGATCAACAATTTTATATTCTTTATTCCCAGAATGAACAAAGAAAATATAATTGGGGTTTAGCTCTGAGCTCCTTTTGCCAAGCGACATCAAAATAAAGAAAATTTTTAACATCTTTCAAGGACTTCACTTGGCATTTATTTTTTGTTCTTTTTGTTTAGTCGAAGCTTTAGAAATTGTATTTGTCTGGCAAGCACTGAAATTATCCTGTCTCAGGTATGTCCTTGTCATGGTATTCACCTCCATGTGTGCACACATGTGGCTGAGCAATTTTAATATTTTAGGTTATGTCTGCCCGAGTCCTGTGGCCAATTTATAAAAAAAAAAATGCAGAAAAAGTGAAAAATAAAAAAAGTTGAAAAAAATAACAGTACATCTACATGAACAACGGTAAAAGCAGAACTTTTGACAAATATTGACTCGGCTCTCAGGCTTTACTCCCCCCTTGGCATAAAAAATATTTCACTTTTATGCATATGCATTTGGATGCTGCCTCGCAGCTCCGACAGTCAGTGACCAGTGTCCAGCGGCTGGTCATCTGTGTCCTCTGTCCGCAGTCCACAGTCGGCAGTCCACACTCCACAGTCAACTGTCCACTGTCCCCTGTCCCCTGTCCCCTGCCCAGTGTCCATTTGGCTGTGTTTCGCTTCTTATTCATTTTTTGCATTTTTTCCGTGCATCGCGTTGTGGCCATCAACGGCGTCGTCGTCGTCGTCGTCGTCTTCTGCGGGTTTTTGCTGGACGTGCAATTTGCTGGGCGGCTTATGACCTGGTCAAAAGGCTTGCGATTTGGCCAAAAGTTGCTGCATCACAAAATTCAGTTTCATAATTTTTAATGCATTTCTGATTGCCTGCTTATTAAGGTCACTGATGAACCGCATCTGTGTCACTTTTTATGTCCTAGTCACATTTGATGACTTTTTTTTTAATAGAATTTAGTTGTCCTTTAAAGAATTAAACTTTCTTTTTAAATATTACTCTTAAAATAAAAAATGAGTAGTAGTTTTTGAGCATCAAAAGTCGTGTCGATACTCTCTAGTCTTTTTATTTGAATTATAGCTAAAAGCATCGATACCAAAGGAAAATTTAGACTACGCAGGATTTGTTTTTCAGGACTTTATTTGAGGGATTTTTATTTGAATGGAAAATTTGTTCGTAAGTCGAATTTATTTTTATGCAGTTCACTGTTATCCGTTTATATTTAGTAGTTAGTTGAATGGATGTATCTGTATCGCTGCAAGGATATAGCATCGATATAGTATCGATACCTGCCAACAGTTTCAATTGAAGCGCTGAAAAAACAAAATAACCAACGATTTGAATGGAAAGGAGTTCAGTTTTGGAATTGAAAAGGGAAAAGCCGCTTCATCGGGGATTTGATGGGTTTATTTTATGTATGGGGATATGAGCATGTGACCAGATAAATGTATATGTATATGTTGTGAGTTTCTATAGGTATGGGTATATATGTATGTGTATGCTCTATGATATATATGTGTTATTTTTTCTATGGATACTTGCCCATGTGTATCTGGAGATATCCTAGGAACTCATCTCCCTTAACGCACATGCAGAGCTTATATATACAAATATACATTCAGATATATTTATATATATCTATATAATTATATTTATATATATCTTTATATATATATTCCTGATCTATCAGCTTAACTTTTAATGCTCAAAATATTTTATTTTCTTATTTAATTATTTTTATTTTTTGTACATAAAATATAATCTTAAATATTTTTTTTTTAATAATATGGAGTCCATAGAACATTCCCTCAACTCTGATAGTATTTTAAAAATTACAGGGTATTAAAATTCGAGTGTAGTTCGGGGCTCTGGCAATTAAAATGCCTGGGTACGTGCTCCACTTGGGAGCACAGCGAAAGACTCAGACACGTATCAATCTGTGTGTGTGGGTGTGTGTGTGTGTGGTTGTGTGGGCTTGTGTCTGGGTATGGGTATGGGTATGGGTGTGGGTGTGGGTGTGGGTGTGGGGAGGCGTGTGTACTCCCTATTGAAAATATTTCGACTGCCATTTGGCAATTGCATTTGATTGATAAATTCGTTGGGAGAAATATGTAAAAATAAATATGAAATAGAAAATTTTGTGCTTTATTCTCGTTGTTATTCACATTCACGATTTACTCGGACCGGACGTGCGATCCAATTCAATTTTGCCTCTAAATATATATATATATATATATTTATATATATATATATGTGTATATATTGCGTATTGTATATAAGGCTATATATACTTTTCCTCATATCGATTGATACTTGGAATTACGACATTTGAATTAACAGCTCGGCCGTCATGGCTTTTGGCAGTTGTTTGCTTTTCTTGCTCTGCTATTTATTTATGAATTACACGGCAAGAGAGCCAACAACAGCCGACTTGGCCAATGGCCATTCATAAAGCCAAGTTAACAACAGTCGACCAGCAGCCAAAAGCCAACAGTTCGAGCTGCGGCTGGCAACAAGCGCTCAGCATTTAACGCAATTGTTAGCCTTGTGCCAAAAAGCAAATAATAGTAATAATGCGAATAAAAAAAAACAACACACACACACACACACTTACGCACACACACACTCATACGCTCATACGCTCATACGCTCACTCATATCACGAATGTATCGAGGGAAATAAAACACGAATCAAAAATAAACGCGTCAAGTTTATGAACATTTAAAAATTGCCTTTGCACTTCGTGTGTTGGAAATTCAATTAAATTGGAATCGTCGTCGCCGCCTTCGTCGTCGTCGTCCTCGTCATCGCGGGTAATTAATGCAAATGGCCAGAAATAAAACTAAGGCAAGAAAATGTCCAGCAGATTTGCTCAGAGGGAGGGAGATGAAGGGGCGGGAGCCAAAATGACGTTCCCGTCGAAATTCAAATGTAAACACGAATTGCAGTCCGAATTTTTGAATTAATAAAACTATTTTTATCGATTTCTCAGACGCAAATAATTTAAATTATAAAAATTTAAATCTTTGTTTATTTAAAATATACAGTAATTCTATATACTCTATACTATACTCTATACTCTATACTCTATACTCTATACTCTATACTCTATACTCTATACTCTATACTCTATACTCTATACTCTATACTCTATACTCTATACTCTATACTCTATACTCTATACTCTATACTCTATACTCTATACTCTATACTCTATACTCTATACTCTATACTCTATACTCTATACTCTATACTCTATACTCTATACTCTATACTCTATACTCTATACTCTATACTCTATACTCTATACTCTATACTATATACTCTATACTCTATACTCTATACTCTATACTCTATACTCTATACTCTATACTCTATACTCTATACTCTATACTCTATACTCTATACTCTATACTCTATACTCTATACTCTATACTCTATACTCTATACTCTATACTCTATACTCTATACTCTATACTCTATACTCTATACTCTATACTCTATACTCTATACTCTATACTCTATACTCTATACTCTATACTCTATACTCTATACTCTATACTCTATACTCTATACTCTATACTCTATACTCTATACTCTATACTCTATACTCTATACTCTATACTCTATACTCTATACTCTATACTCTATACTCTATACTCTATACTCTATACTCTATACTCTATACTCTATACTCTATACTCTATACTCTATACTCTATACTCTATACTCTATACTCTATACTCTATACTCTATACTCTATACTCTATACTCTATACTCTATACTCTATACTCTATACTCTATACTCTATACTCTATACTCTATACTCTATACTCTATACTATATACTATATACTCTATACTCTATACTCTATACCCCATACTCTATACTCTTGTGGTTCCTCGGATAATTGAAATAATTTAATGGATTAGCAACCAAATAAAAAATATTTTTAGATGTGCTTCGGATTTAGGTTAAGTGTAAAAATGATCCTAAAATACATTTGATTTCGGGTATAGCAGGTAATAAAATAAATACATATATTATATATCATTAAATAAAGTAGCTCTTAAGTGATTCAATTATCGGGGCTCCTCTAAAAAATTTAAAATTTTTAATATAAAAACAAATTGTTTTGTAGCTAGGGTATATTTTATTATCGTTGAAGTCCATTTAGCTAATAGGAAATTTTAAAATAATACATATAATAATAATAATAATAATATTTTTTTTTTTAAATTATTTATTATTTACTTTACTCTTTACGCTCGAGCGTAGTCCGCATTTTCTTAAGGGTCTCCCGCATTATTTTTTTAGAATTTTTCCCTTGGGTCGAAATGCAGAGAAACACTAGGGATTTTTTTATACGTAAATTTGCTCTCAAGTCGGAAGTATATAATAATTATATATTTTTTTATATGTTCTATGGAAATATGATTTACGATCCGATAACTTCTGAGTTACATTCATGTCGTAGGCAGTCGAATGGCGTTGTTCGAAATACACAGAAAGTCTATAAATTCTCAATGTGTAGGGGGGTATAAAAAGCAGTACGTTTTAGGAATTGGAGGTACTTCAATGAATCAATAAACCGATTAATATAATTATGTGTTTTCCGATTTGGAATATATACGAATATACATACACACATATACATATACATATAATATATAGATAAATAAATATTTAATATGTGACATACAAATGGTACACTCCCCTCTATGTAAAAGTAAAGGGTGTTTTATTTTTCATGTCCTTCCTAGAACGGAAGCTCATTAATGATTCCATAAATATTATATTCATAAAAACTGTACTTTATATTAACTCGATTGCTGATTGGCTTATAAATATTTTATTCAAGATGTACAAATTCATGTCAAGAAAATTAAATAAATAATTAATTTTTATATTTGAAGCTGAATTGATATACTTTTTGACATTTGAACTGATATTTGATATGAAGTTGATATTAAATGATTAAAGCTTTTATTTTTATTTATTTTTTTTAGGTTTGAAAGTTATTTAATATTTAAGATAATTAAATAACCTTTTTAATATTTATTTATATATTTTAAATGTCCATTACGTTTCAACCCGAAATAAAATAAAAAATTTATAATATAATTTATATAATTTTTTTAAGATTAAATTATTATTTTATTATATAATGCATAATTTTGTTTTTTTTTTTTAAATATTAGTTTATTTTATTTTAAAAATAAATTATTATTTTATACAACTTTATTATTTTGATTTAATCAAAAATGTGAATTTTTATAGACTGCATGTAATGCGTTTTATTGCTACATTACGTTAGCATCGTAAAAATGACATTATTAGTATTAATCAATTATTCAATAAATCAATAAAAATCGTTTATGCGTCGCAAGAGATAAAGCCCTGGGGAACAGGAATATATATACAAATGTGCCGGGCTTGTGCTAACACTTCAAATAACCAATGTCACATTAAGAGAGTTTAATGGGTGAGAGTCATTACAAAATAATAGGTAAATAATTAATTAAAAATTAAATTAAATTAAAAATTAAAAATTAAAATTAAATTAAAAATTAAAAATTAAAAATTAAGAATTAATTAAATTAATTAAAAAAGTAATTAATTTAAATATTAATTAATTAAAAATAAACAAATTCAAATATTAATTATTTAAAAAATATTATTGATTAAAATATTAATTAATTAAAAAATTAATTAATTAAAAAACTAATTAAATAAAAAATTAATTAATTAAAAAATAATTAATTGAAATATTAATTAATTCATAAATTTATTAATTAATACATATAAAATAGCTTGCAGGGTACAGCAGTTGTTGGATTTATTTTCCTACAGATTTTCTCCTCGCTCAGATTCAATTTTGAGTTTCCAGGACTTTCAGGGAGCATTCCCAGCTTACCCCCAGAACTGATAAACCCCCGATGGGGCTGAGTGAGTGCAGGGGGTAATGAAGTATTTATAAAATGTTGTAAGAGTTGCTAATACATGCACGTACACTACGCGAATGCGATTGCATCAATGAATCAATAAATCAATGAACATTTTATTATGCAAATTGAAAGACATAAGAAAACTGAAAGCTCAAAACAAAAAACAGAAGCACAAGCAACAACAAAAACAAAAACAAAAACAAAAGCAAAAGCAACAAAACAAAATTAAAGTAAATAGAAAAAAAAAACAAAAGCAAGAAGAAATAACAAAAAACAAACAAACAAATAAAAGAGCAAACAAATCGTTAGAAAAGAAAATCTAAATAAAAGAATAACAAAAATAGAAACTAGTTTTGAACTGCGACATAAGTTGCTTGTGCTTGTAAGTTAGTGCTTGGACGCCTTTAAAAACAATGATTAAGTTAATCTGAGTTGCAAGGCGCTGCCCAATGACGTCACAGTGACGTCAAGCCGATCGGCTGTATTTATAGCAGGTGCCAGCAGCGCGGTCCAACGGTTCAACGTGTAGCGGTAATCGGTAGGTCGCCGGTGGTCGGTGGTCGGTGGTCGGTGGAGTGGTGGTCGGTGGTCGGCGGTCGTCGGTAGTCGCCGGTGGTTGGCGTTGCTTGGCGTTGCTTGGCGGTGGGTCGCGGTGGTGGAAAGGCAAAAGCCAAATTAAAACATAAACACAGTGTCAATAAACATCGTCATAGTATTTAAATGCGGTTTGACAGACACATGTGCACACACACACACACACAAAGACACTCGAAACACATTCAAGCGTAAACGCATACTATATATACACGCACGCACACACTCACATATACACATATTGATACAGGTGGCCTTCTTCTGACAATTCGCATAGCTTTGGGCCGGGTCAAACAGGGACCAGCCTTGGCGCAATGCGGGCCTAGAGTTTTGTTTGTTGTTGTTGTTGTTGCTGTTGTTGTTGTCTATGTACTTCAGTCTTGAGAGACATTCAAGCAAATGAGCTTTCTTCTCATCAAAAGTGTGCTGGTATATGTTGTGTATGTGTGTGTTTGTCTGTGTGTGCGTGTGTGCGCTCTGACGTACGTTAATTGAAGGTGTGTTTAAGTGTCGCTCAATTATTTATGACTCTTGGGGAAATATCTGTCCAAGCCTCTCCATAAATTTATACTATCAAAGCAATTAGTTATTATTAGCATTCGTTTAATACGAAACAAAACTAAGCTAATTAGTTATCCTTGGCACTCATATCCTCTAAAAACATCATTAGGGCTTTACCTCTGAGTGCGGCAAGGAAATAATGGGGAAAAATTAAATTAACTAAGGAAGCAATAAAATAGTTTCAAGTTTTTATGACTTTTTGTAATTTTTATTATATTTATGTATGGGTCAAAATGCTTAAAAATAATAATAAATTATAGTTTTAGTAGTAGTAGTAGTTAAATATATTTATGGGATGAATTTAATTTTTATTTTATATACTGTATAATATACTATATAAAACATTATAAATGTATTCAATTTGTTTTTAAATTTAATTCAAGTTAACTTTTTTTTATATGTTTTTTTAATTATTATAATTTATTTTTCTTAGTTACATTATATTATTATTTTTTATTTATTATTATTATTTTATTTTTTATTATTATTATTATTTTTTATTTATGCACACAAAATTTTTTTTTTTAAATATATTTATTATTTATTTACTTATTTATATTTTTTATAAATTGTTTATTTTTTATATTTCTTTAAGTATTTATTTTATTTGTTTTTTAAATTTAGCTTAAGTTAACTTATTTTTTATTAATATTTTTTTAAATACAATTTATTTATTTATTTTATAATTTTCTTTTCTTAGTTACTATTATTTTTTTATTTAATTATTTAATACTTATTTTTTTTTTAATTGTTTACTTATTTGTATCTTTTATAAATTGTTGTTTTTTTTTAAGTTTTGCTTTTAAATGTAGTTTTGTTATGTAAATAGGATTTTTTAATTAAAAAACAATTATCTGATTTTATTTATTTTCAAAATCCATTGAATTATGCACTTAACTAATTATATTTTATTTAAAGTTCGTGGATTCAGTTTTCTGCCTAATTTATTTATGAATTTATTTTAAATTCGTAGATTCAGTTTTCTGCCTAATTTATTTATGAATTTATTTAAAATTCGTAGTTTCAGTTTTCTGTCTAATTTATTTATGTTCTAATGGGAAGTACTTCCCATTTTGTTTGGTCAATTTCTATAATTTTTTCAGCCCAATCTAGAAATTGCATTGAATTCGATTCCAAAGTGTTATCAACAATTATTTATATTGCCGGGGCTTTGATTATAATGCAAAGTTAATTATTGAACTTGACCACATTATTTATTATGCTGATAGCGATTCTTAAATTGATGGCATTTGCCGATGGTTTAGGGCGCTTAGAAAATTCTATTACTCTGCAATTGTAATGGCGGGAATGGCCAATTGTTAATAATTAAATATTATAAATAAATGACATTCGCATACCGCATTATCAATAGAGTTGATTATAATATAATTTTGTTTATTTTTTTGTTGCCTATGTTGCTTTTGTTGCCATTGTTGCCGCTGCTCCAGTCGCAATCAGTGCCTCCAAGGTCTTCCCTTCTGACGGTAGTTCCTATGAAAACATTTGACGTGCCTGCCATGAATGAAGCCCAATGGAATGTGCTATGATCACGAATGAATGGCATAGCTCAGAGACAGATGGAGGAGGATAGATAGATAGACAGATAGATGGGCGGATGGATGGATGGATGGATGGATGGATGGACGAATGGATAGATAGAGGGGCGTGTGGGTCGAGGGGCGGGCAGGGTGGTAGCAGGCGCTGGACTGCTGATAGAGGAGTGTGTCGAAGAGAGACGGAGGCGCAACAATAACAATAAACATATACAAATTCCTGGGCCACATTGTTGCAATCAAAGTGTGCGCGCGTACAGTGGCTGCCATCAGTATAGTGACAGTACAGTGACAGAATTAAGAAAATATCTGGGGAGCTTCTCTGTTCGAAGCTGTTGGCCTGTCAATAGGGACAGACGTTGTATCAGTTCCAAACAAATGAGCAAATCTCAAAAAAATGTCAAGTGGCTCTCGACTGACATGAACTAGTTCCGCATTACTGAGGAACCAGTAATCGATTCGGAATTTTATTACCCAATATTTAATGTATGCTTTGATCTGAATATTATTTCAAGCCGGTTGAGTGTACAGTAAGCAATTCTTACTATAAAAAATTATAGGAAACAGTGGGAAGACTTATTTAAATATTTAGATTATGTAAACAGTCTTAAATATTATCTAAATAAATTATAGATTTTATTTAGATAATATTTAAGACTGTTTACATAATCTAAATATTTAAATAAGTCTTCCCACTGTTTCCTATAATTTTTTATAGTAAGAATTGCTTACTGTACACTCAACCGGCTTGAAATAATACATTTATAAAGTTATAAACTATTTAATTTAATTTTTTTTTTCAATTATCATCGTCACACAGAATTTCAATTTAAAAAGTGAATGAAACCTTTAAGAAATTGAATTAACGACCCACATTAAATATTTATTTATTGCTGTTATTTATTTCCATGTAACTCAGAAATATAATTGTGTTTTTAATGTAAATGAAGCCCATAAAAAATAATATAAATTTACAAGAAAAATTCAATGAAAAAAATAATTTCACATTTGACATTTAAATGAAAGCGACGAAGCCAAATTGAGGCTCTTCTTTTTATACATAATTACAAATTATTACGGAAAATAAAAATTAAATATATTTCCTCCCATTAAAGTATCGATAAAAAAAATGATGGGAAATATTATATTTTGAATCCAATAAATTTAATAAACTTTAAGCTTTAATTGGCTCAATGAAGACATCAAGTGTTCAGCCTCGCAGTTGATTCACTGCCATAATTTCCACATAATCACGTTATCGATAATAAAACCGATAATTGATCAATATCAAAATGATTGTGAAACCTAACAGTTTTCTCACAGTGACTTTGAGATTGCCAAGATATTGGCAATTATCGAAAGCTAACTAAGCGCGTAGACTTCAATCAGATTCAATTGAAACAGTCGAGTGAATCTGTTGTGCACACCTCGACACACCCACGACTACCACAGCACGTTTTTCGGTTCCCCATGTCTCAGTCTATAGCCTGGCCGGTGATAATTGTTAACACACATGTGAGCCACCCATCCAAGACTGACCCAGTTGCCAGCTCCCAGCTCCCAGCTCCCAGCTACCAGCTACCAGCTACCAGTTCCCAGTTCGGTTGACGTGTCATGATAATTTTCACACCATGCAAATTGCCCCTCAAACTATTGCGTCTCGAAAATTGTAGTTTTCGATTCGATTCGAGGAGGGGGGAGTCTATAGTTCGGTCTGCTTCTAATTGAACGCTCCAATAGTTCGGCTGGGTCTGAGTCAGCATTGGTGCCGCCCTGGGCTACAAATTATCACATGATTATCATATGATGTGTTACTTCGGTGTTCAGTGTTGTGCAGCGCTTCTAATTTGCATCTTATGCAAGACCCAGTCGAGCAGACGTACCGACTGTCTGTCCCTCTGACAGTCTGTCTGTCCCTTCGTAAGTCTGCCTTTTGATTGATGCACATTCACGTCTGGCAATTACCACTAATGGATAATCCAAGTTTTTGATTTCTGCTTGGGAGTGTGGCGAAATCAGTTTTAAAAGAAAAGGCCAATGACTTCTTCAAATGAATTCCACCCACCGCAGTAACGACCATGGCCCCACACCTTATCCGCCCTCCTCTTCCTCTTCCTTGCCCTCGCCCTGGTTCTCGTTCTCGTCCTGATGGCCGCAGGCGTCGACATTGCATTCCCTGAATATTACCCCAAAAAACAAAAAGAAAGGGGAAACATTTTTACGAGTGCAACTCTCGTCCTGCGTCCTGCCTGAAAAACTTATCCCAAGTTGTTTGCCTTCATGTTCGCCCCCCATATTTTTATGTGCTCGCTTTTTCTGCTGTCGCTTCTTTTGTCCTTCATACAAAAGATTTTTGCCCGCTCCTTGTTGTTTCCCAATGTGTGTGTTGTTTTTTTCCCCCTTCGCGTTGCCCTATACCCTGCAATCAACATGCATCACAAAAGGGAGGATTTTTATAGGAGAGAACTCAGTATAGCAACTATTATTGGATCTCCTACACAATTCATATATCAAATGTTGTTCATAACAGACTGTTAATATATAAAATGTTATACTTAACAGAGTTATCTTTGCCTGTTAACAGTCAGGAATTTATCGATATGCCATTTTGAGTTAAAGATTAATAAAATTTAAGGACTTATCGGTACTTCATAATTTTTATATCTTTGCTATAAATAAAAATGCCTGAAATCAGGCAGAATAATAATAAATTATCAAAAAATTTATTATTTAATATTTTATCGAAATTTATTATATGAATGTTTTTTTTTCTAGGATCAGATATAAAAACAAATGTGAATGAATGTCCATCGATAGTTATTATATCTTTAAAGATACAGCAATTAATAATTAAGATTCCATGCAAGTCCTTAAATATAAATCTCCATATCTCCATATGTGAAGTCCGAGTGACAGTCCCTCAGATATATTTACAGGATATATAAATATAAATTTATTACTGATTATTTCCGCTATCTTGTCTGAGATATCGAACGATATATATCGATTGATAGTTAAGTCAGAAAATATCGAAAGATAACGGCAAGCGCGAAATGTCGTTGAAAGGACATTCTTTGGATGTGCCATAAGCAAAGGAGTTAATTAAGAATCCTTTCTCAGTAAGGGATAATAGTGAAGTATTGCCTGAAGGACGAACTTAAAGCGTTCCCGCGGCCATGTGTACATCATGGCATGTTAGGCCACTCCAGACTCTTGTGTAGGGTATCTGTTAGTTAAGCGCACTCGACTGAAGGATTCTTGGTTTTATTTTTTGCATTCTGTGTTCATTTGCAAGATTTCTTCCCTTATTTCTGGCAGGACGCGACTAGTGCTGCCAAAAGGGCGGCATGTGTGCTGCTTTCTGGATGGGTGCCTGTTTGTGTGGGTGGGTGGATGGGTGTGTGTGTGTGTGGGTGTGTAGGTGTGCCGACTATGGCTGCTTTGGGGGTGTGTTTGTGTCATTGAAATGCAGCCAAGCATCTCACTTGGCGGATCCCAATCCCAATTCTGAACCCGGACAAGGACCACTGCCATAGGAGCAGAGCCATAGACCAAGGCCTGGTCCATATCGGGTTGCCATTGCCTGTCGCACCCCGGGCACCCCGTTACCCCTTTCCGCTTCACTCGCTGCATCCGTGGCACTGCTTCCGCTGCATAAATATAACGCTACTTGCGTGTGCTGCATTCTGTGCAATTTATTTGGTTTCGTCCTGGTCTCCGTCCTCGGGAGAATGGAGCCGTGTTTGGGCTTTGGCGCAAAGTTTGTGTCGTGATGGTAGCGTTTAAATTAAATTTCATGAGTTTGAGTTACAAACAGGAAAGGAGCCAGAGCGATGAGAGAGGGAGAGGGAGGGAGGGAGTGTGTGAGTGAGAGCGAGAAGGAGATATTCTTTTGGGCACATAAAACCGCAAACTTTCACAGGCCGCAGACTCAATAGACGCTAAAGAGACTTCATATTCGAGATTTGTGCGCCACAGGCTTATGGATCATGTTTCAGGCACGCATCACTGGCGTCCCGCCTTCCACGCCCCCGCATCCTCGCTCCTCCTGCCACTGATTAGCAGACAAACACACGAACTGTTCAGGTGCGTGGCACAAGTATTTCCAACTATGGCAACCTGCAACCTGCCACCTGCAACCTGCAACCTGCAACCTGCAACCTGCTTGCTGCTTGCTGCAACTTGCCACCTGCAACGTGCCACCTGCAACCTGCCACCTACCACCTGCAACCTGCCACCTGCCACCCGCAACTTGCAACCTGCAACTACTTCAACTGATGAAGCTAAAGCCAGCTTAACAACCGCTTCCTCTCGACTTTAGCCACCTCCTTCTTTACGCCCCTCCGCCTACCCCCCATGCTGCCTTCCATCCCATTAGACAGTTTGCATCCTTTCAGATGCACAATAACTGGCAAATTTCTGCTGCTGTTTTGCTGCTGCTCAACTCATCAATTTGGCTACGTGCTGCTGCTCCTAATGTGCATTCATTTGGCCTTGCCTGTTATGGCCCTGCTTTTGGCCAGGTTCTGCCGCTGGCCGCCGCTCCGCTTACAGCCCGGATGACTCTCTGCCTTCTGTTGGCCACTTTAATTGCGTCTAATTGTTATGTTGACAATGCGAACTGCAAATGAATTAACGCTGCGAGCTGAAGTTGGAGCTGAGCCAGTCGAATGGCTCCTCTTAGCGCCAATGCTTGCAGTTTGCCAAGTTAATTATTTTAGACAGGATATCGCAGGCTCAAGATTGCTGCGAACTAAAGGAGTAAATGAGTAAATATCAAGTTAGATTTGAGACTTAATTCTTCATTTATATTCACCTCGAGTTGCGTCCAAAGTTGTATGCAGAATCTAATTGAAGTTGCTCCCAATGTCATTCCCCACCCCTCCCACAACCACTCCCCCTCCCCCTTCACCGCCCTGCCCTTTCCTTACTCACAAAGTTTAAATTGAAAGCCAGACATTTTGAAGGCTTCTTCTTTGTCCTTCGAATTGTTTTAAATGCAATTTTTGCAATTACTTCAGATTCCAGGAATGTGGAGGTCCTTCTGCCAGCTTTGTATCTGACGTAAATAGATAGATATTTATATAAAGATGTATTAATTTACATCTTGTGTAACAAATTCATTAATTAATAGCAGTTGATTTATTTTTATTAAAAGGCGAAAGTCCTGAATGTGAGTGATGAGGTATATAACTTATTGTATACCCTGTAAAAATCTGAAAAAAAATACAATTCCAGGACAATAAATAAAAAAATGAATAAATTTAATTTCTATTTTAATTAATTGAAATATAACTTAAAAAATAAATATATAATTAAGTAAAATAAAATCGTAATTAAATAAATGCGTGTGAAACTCCTGCAGGGTATTTGAGAGTTCTCACTGCATGAGTGATCCTTTAATTGTTTATAGTTCCATTTAAGTAAAATATGTGTAGTTATTGTCATCAGGAATTCAGCTTTCCAAACAGAGAGAAAAAGCATTTCTATGAATTTAACGAGGATTTCGTATCCAAAGCTCAGTAACAATTAATAATTGAAAGGACATTTCATGCATTTTGCCATTTTTGTTGGGAAATGAATTTTGTTGGTTTTTGTCGGGAGCAAGGACAATTTATGCATGAATAAATAAAATACATATTGCATGTGTCAAGCGCAAATGTTCAGAAAATAAAACAATAACAAAAACAACAACCAAAACAACAACAACAAAAACAAAAATAGAAACAAAAAACGGAAAGAAAACCAAAACTCAAAAATTCTATACAAAATTTGGTCCTTCATCCTTATTGTTCGAGGATGTGACCATGCATAGTGAATCAGATTTATGGGTTTAGTTTTTATTCGGAATAGCCAGGGGTTACAAAATGGAGTCAGCAAGCAGCACAAAGTCACCAAGGATGCAACGTCCTGCCAATGACACTGGCAATAAAAATAATCTAATAAAACTTATCCAATATTTTTTTTTATGCCCCGAAGCTATTAAGCAGGAAGGAAAAAGTGCGGGTAAAATATAATTTAATGAAGTTTGTAACAGATGAGAGATGAGGTTGACCCTCAATTAGTATCTAGTATATATATTCCTGATCAGTAAAAAATGTCCTTTTTTTTTCTAATACAAATGCTTCGCTCTTCCACTGCAAAAATATGAAATTTTCTGTGGAGGTTGAATATAGAAAAAATATCCTAGAGTTCATATACACACTATATATATAAAATATATATCTATATATATATTAATGAACCACATCTTCTGCTTTCTATATTTTTTTTTTCGTTCATCCACTTTCCAAAGGATTCTATAAGCCGTAGAAATTGTTGTTCGATTTTCTATTGAGACTTGTAAATCTTATAAATATTTTTGATCATTAAATTTAAAAATAAATATTCTTTAAACTGAGCTATAATTTAAATATAAATATTATATATATTTATATTAAATTTATTTCTGAGCGTAGGGTATTCGGAAGTCGACCAGCTACGGGTTTTCCTTTACTTTAAAGCAACAAGAAGTCAGACAACGCGACGCTGCAAATAAAATAAGTAACTGGGAACTGGGAACTGCAAGGACTGCACTTGAGCCTGGGGATGGGTGGACACTCGTAGTTATATGGCCAGCAATGTAATAATATCTATTTATATATTGAGTCCAATTGCTTTATGGTATCAATGGTGTCCTTTTAATGAAATTCGTAGCTTACGTACCGAGAGCTTCGGGAGAAATGCAGGAGTGCAGCACGTGGAAAAGTCCTTCCATGGGCTTTACTTTGGTTATTTAAAAGGATAAATATCTTGATTGGCAGGACTGTACACACGTTTGTATGTGTGTGTGTGTGTGTATATATAAAAATATAAGTAGATTTATATTTTTATACATTTTCTGTATTCATGGAAACTAAAAACTCTTTTACGTTGCTCATAAGGAGAGGTTCGTGCCTGGCCAGCAGATGCTTGAGTAGCGAATCCTTCGCCAATTTGCACTTGAATGTTTTCCTTAGCATATAAAAATATCCTTTTTTCTCATATTATTTTAAAGTATATTTGTGCATTTCTTCAGCTTCTTGTTTCGATGAATAACAAAATAAAAGCTCTCATCGAACGCTTCTAACTGCTGGGCACCAGAGGAAGTTGACGGTTGGGTAGAAGGATCAAATTAAGAAGGACTTTAGTTGTTATAGATGAATAAGAAAGGACCGAATATTTACCTCTTTTTACAGTTTCCTGTATTGACTTTGTTTCAACGTAGCTGCTGCTTAAAAAAGAGAAACTCAGAACGAGGATTCCACGTCGATTTCCGCTTGTGTTCATTTGCCAGGATAAATTGTTATGGGTGTGAACTATAAGCAAGGATCTACATTTGCTTCTGCTTTTTGGCTATAGCTTTTCGCGCTGCAATGGAAAATAGGTTGCTCTTGACTGTTGGCTGCTGGCTGCTGGCTGCTGGCCATCAATAGGAGCTCAGAGCGCGGACCCGAGGACCATTAACGCTGTCAACGTTGGCAAGATTTATGTTGTTGCTGTTTTAGCCATGGCCCAATTATGATATGGCCATGGAGAGTGTTCGTGGCACAGTCGGGGGGCACCCTCATATCCCCCAGCCACATCATACAACAATAATGCAACACTTTTGTCCTGCAATAAGTGGCGCCATTTTGTAGCCAGCGCATCCACTAGACCGGCCAGTGGAAAGGACCCTCCTCCGGGCATCGGACTATTTATAGTGCACATTAATGACCGTCCGTTGGTTGTGCACTACGTGAAATTACAAATGCAACACAACAACATGCATAATCACATACTATCCAATACACACACACACACAAACACACACACACACACATACTTAGTTGAATTTAACTGGCAGTAAATGGAACGCCAAGCAAATCGATTTTATGATTTCGTTTAGAATTTTTATTAGTTTCCAGCTTTACATCAATTTCAACACGAACTCGACAAATTTCCTCCCGCGAATCCCCCCCCTTTCGATTAACTGTAAAACTATAAAACACTCAACAATTTGAGCACTAAAAAAGTTGTTTAAATCCATCCCCCTGATTACGGCTCTAAATAAATGATTACCAATTTGCCCGTCGACTCTGAAATTGACTTTTCAATCGACGTTCGCCTGGAAAACTTTCAAGTTTCGAATCGCCAGCCAGTGTCTCGTTTAAGAATGACACGCAAAGAGAGTCGAAAAATTGAAAAGCTTTGCTTTGCATTTTAAACTTATAAAATTAAGAACAACATTTTTTTTTTTATTTTTGAATATATTTCAGTTAAGTAAAGTCATACATATTTGAAATACAGTATATATCGGTTATATGCAAATTGCTTATATGCAAATATTACTTAAATGCAAAATAATTTTATATTTAAACATTATCATTATCATAACATCATAATTATTAATTTAAATTGTTTAAAAGAAAATATCGCATATATGCAAAATTTTGGCTGCATTAGGGCTTGCTTATAAGCGGTATATACTGTATAATTAAAATAAAATACCTAATATTAAATAATAAATATTTATATATTTAAGTTTTGATTATTTAAAATATATTTTAATATTGAATTTTTTTAAATTATATTTTTGAAACTGATTTTTTATTTTATTTTATATAAATGCCTAAGACAATAAAATTAATATTTTTTGAACTATTTTCTATTTTCAGGTAAGACAAGAAAAGCGATGAAAATCAAAGTAAAATAATATTAATTAATATTTAAAATTTATTAAACATGGTAAATATATAAATGAAAAGTTTTTAAAATTAAATAATTTAATTTTGAATTTTTACAATTTTTGAATTAATTTTTAAATGAGGAATGAAAAATCAGCCGAACTTCGACTTATTTTTTTACATTTAAAAATTATTCTATTTTTATTTTGTCTCATGAAATAAATTCATTTATTCATACAAATTGACTTTATTGTAAGGACAGTCTTAATTAATTGAATTAAATTTGTACTGCTAGTTGCTTCATATTTTATGAGGCAGTTAAATTTTACTGTCAACAAGTTACAAACTTTTTAAGGACTAACAAATTGGTTTTAATTAAGGATCGATGCTGCCAGTGAAATGTTTAAGAATGTAAAACAAAGTAAAACTTAATTTTTAATGCCTTTTGAACGCCTAAAAGTTAAGACTCCGTAACTGCCATTAAAATTTAAAGTGCATTGGGGACGTTGTGAGAGAGTGGGTGGAGGGAGGGGGGAGGTGACGATGCCAGAGGCAAGGACAAGTTTTTCGATGGCAACTCGCGTCGTGGTCAGTTGACTTTGGGTATTAAATATTCATGTAACTAGGACAAAAATCACATTAAGACTCTGCAAATACATAAAGTACACACACTCACACACACTCACACACACACACACACACACACATGCTCACATTAGAGTGTAGGACAAGAAGCGCTAAACAGAAAGTCGCGTAATTGAGTTAGTCGAGTTATCAAGAAAGTTACGACACGCCGGGGAGCACACGGAGGGGGCTGGATGGGAAAATTATTGCAGAAGAAGTTTTCCAGCATTGGAAAATGCAATGTCAAAATAATAAATAAATAAATAACTAAAGTGAAATGCAGTGGTGGGGGGGGGGGGCAACGGGGAGAGGGGGCGAGGCTAAAAGGCTGGGAATTTGGGAAATGGAGTTTAGTTTTTTGGGGTCAAAAGAAAAGTTTGGGCAACTTTTCGCTTACGCAATGCAAAAATTCAAGCATTAGACACAAATAACATTATACAGGAAGAGTAACAGATACATAGGCATACCTACCAACACACACATATATATACACACTCACAGATAGCCAGACAGAGCAAAGCCAAGTGAAGTTGTTGGCCATTTAAGTACCCGCACAATTTTGTCAAATTAAATCCGCTCGAATCGTAAACCTTGAGCTAAGTTGCAGGGGCCAAGCATTGGACGGCAGTGGCATGTGGCAGCATGTGGACGCATGTGGCAGTGTGCGGCTGGAGGGGTCAGTCATCGGGCATCAGACAGCAGGCAACGAGCATCAGGCATCGGGCATCAGGCAGCGGGCATCGGGCATCAAGGAGCAAATCCCCAATGCTGTTTGGCTTAAATTGTCTGAAAAAGGGTTTATGGCCATTCGCATTTTATATACTGCAAGTATCTTGATGTCTTGAGTGCCGCAATATGTGGCACGCAACAAAATGAGGAGGCAGAGTGGAGAGGGGTGCCTCCTAACCTTAAGCACTTATCTACATAACATTGAGAAAATATTTGCTAGACTCTCGCCGTTGGTCCGCCATTTATTGTGATTGCCTTGCCGAGAGCGCTGCCTAATAAGTTGCCACGCCCCCCCAGTCCCACCGGATGGGGATGGGGGCATCTCTGGAGCATCTCTTGTTGCGGCTGTGGCACTGTTTTCCATCATGTCATACAACTTCCAAATTGTCTGGGCTTAGCCTCCCCCAGGCACCAAAGTCAACGTTTTTTTTTTTTTTTGTGTTTTTGCTTTGTTTCTGTTTTTTATCTTTGCTTCTTCCTTTTCTATCCAAATTTCCGCCGCTTTCACTTTCTTTTTGTATCCCTCTTCCCCTTCCCTTTATTCTGTGTTTTTTCTCTTCTGTTGATTACAACTACATGCCCCGTGCATTTCAATTAAAATGTCGCCCGCAGCTTTTTTTTTTTTAATTTTTTTTTTTATTTATTTTTTGGTTTTTGTTGCTGTTTCAACGCCCAAGAAATTAGAATGTCTTAGAGACAGGACATTTGGCAGGCACTTCCTTGTGCACTCCTTGTTCTCCATGCTAACTTTTCATTAATTTTTCACATTTTACAATCGAATGTCCTGGACAGACGGAAAGCACACAAAACTCGTTTCGTCAAGCGAAAAATTCGCCAAATAATTTGGGCATAAGGTACGACAGAGACGGCAATAGATACAGAGTGGAACTGAAGTAGCGGTAAAAACAAAGATTGGGTCATTCGAGGCATGTTTCCCGTTGTTCACAATGTCTGCTCTCTGCCCTCCGCCCTCTGCTCTCTGTTGACTGTTGTCTGTTGTCTGTTGTCTGTTGTCGGTCGTCTCTTGTCTGTTGTCTGCTGTCCGTAGTCCCTGCTGTCTGCTCTGTGGATCTAACTGTATGTATCCTCGCATTTACCGTTGCTACATGTTTTTCCAATTTTCATAAGCGCTTACGAAACGAAACCCTCAGCGTGGGTTGAGGACTTAAATGCTCTCGCCTGTCTACCGAACGGCTGCTGCCAGCACTTGGCATTGGATTGGATGAGGGGGCGTGTTGCCAACCCCACATACCCCCAAGTATCCATGGGGGCTGCTGCCATTGGGTGTGTAACCCTGCAGATAAAATTGATGTACAGGTCTTTAAAGACATTACGCCACAAATTTGCATAGTCATTTGAAATTCTCTAGAATTTATCACGTTCCTCACGTTTCCCACTCGCCTTATAATTGGGGCATTAACTTTTCACTCCGATGGGTGTAACCCCTTTGAGCTGACAGATCGTGTGTCTATATGACGCTTTTCCTACTTTATGGGCAAAGCGGGGATTGCTTAGAAATTGACTATTTATTTATTTTTAAATAATGTTAAATAGTATAAGAAAGTTTCTAGTCAAAGGCAATTTCTTTGGGCAGTAGAAAAATCCAGAGTCGCCTCAAGGAACTCGGGGATTTGAAGTGCCAGAAACCTAAAATTTGGTATGTGGATACTTGGAATATTTTCTAGTTGAAATGCCAGCTGAGAGTTAAGGAGTTCTTAGTCAGCGAGTAAACAACTAAAGGATAAGGATTTTTCAGAGATTTCAAGATTTCAGATACCAGAAAATGTATATATCTTACGCAGACTTTCCCTATCTAAATTAATTCCAGTCTTAATAAAAAGATAGAGAATATTTATAGTTTTGCTGATAGGCGGCCGATTGAGTTGCCAGATAAGACGATTGAGGATAATGAAATTGGAGATGAGGGATCCTTGTGCCTTTATTGCACTTAGGTTGTTATCTGCCTCATTGAACTGCGAGATTATAAATACTGGAATAATAATATTTCGTACTCGGACTTTTATTATCGTAAATAATTCAAGTCTAGATTATATTTTGAATATTTCGCCTACTCCTGCTCCTCCCCCTCCTCCTCTTCATCTCTTTCTTGTGCGTCTTCCTTGGAGCCAGTAGGACCACCCAAAACCATAAAGATTACGTCCGCTTCTGTTTATTATGTTTGCCGCTTTGTTTGGATGGCCAAGCCACTCGGAGTGGTTCGGATAAGTAAATGCCGCTCAAAGATCTCACTTATCCGTCTATTTAGGTTCAACTGGGAGTGTGTGCTCAGCCGGGGCACTGATGGCAATGCTCCACTTTCCCAATTCCCCAATACTCCTGCCCTTCTTCACCTCTGCCCCTCCTCCCCCTCCGCCACCCCTTCTCCTGTTGTTCAACATTTAGCGTCGTTTTGTGTGCGCTCATGAATAGTTAAATCCGTTTGGCATGGAAAGTTCCCGGTCTCTGGCTTGGGGTATGGAATTAGGATTGGGCACACCCACCCATTGGAGGGGACTGAGTGATGTCGGTTGTGGGTGATGTGGGCTGTGGGTGGCATGAATGGTGTTCGCTATTTTCCATTTTTTATTAATGAAATCTCCTGGCTCAATGAAGCGTAAATTTGGCTCAGCCAGACGAAGTTTTGCGGGCGTATGGCATGAAGTACGTAGCAGCTGGGGGCAACATTAATGGGTCTGGCTTAGGATGCGACAACGATGCAGTGGGCGGGGGAGGGGTGGAGTCGCCTGGGTGGGGTGACGGATAGCAGGGAATGGGAATGGTAATGAGAAGAGGGTAGCTTTTGGGGCAGCGTAAGTGGCTATAACGTGGCAGCTTCAGCCATTTGGCTGTTGCTCATTTTATTGATGGCGCTTCATTTGTATCTGCAAATGTATCTGTAAATGTATCCGTGAATGTATCCGTGAATGTATCTGTGAATGTATCTGTGAATGTATCTGTATTTGTAGTTGTATCTCCTAACCCATTCCATATATATCCCATTGTAGTAACGCTTTAATTATTGAGTAGCTACTCTTGATTGGCCCAAGGATCCAAGGACTTTCATAATCCCAAGCAACTCAAATAGATCCGCACTGAGTGGCCGCCTCGCTCGGTCGGTGTCTGTTAATTGAATTTGCCTTTAGTCCTGTCAAGTTCAATTATTGAGCACCACAAGCAATTTATCAGGCTGACAAGCTAATCAAAACAGCCCAGGAGCTCCGTCTGCTCATCTGTGCGCCACTCCGCCATCGCTTCATCTTCCTCCTGTTGTTGTTGTTGTTGTTGTTGTTCTTATTGTTGTTTTGTATGCAATCCTTTTTATCCTGTAGCTGGCGTAATTAAAGCAAACGCACTACAAATCAACCACTCAGTCGACTATCCTTCATATGCACGACTGGCATCAAATAGATTGAATGACTTGGTTTGGCGGCCTGTCTCTCTCCCTCCCCCTTTCCGGGAGCTAGCTCCCGGCTGACTATGGATGAGCCTGTGGCCTGTGGCCTGTGTATAAATGTTTCATTGTCGGTATTTGCCTATTTATTTGCAACGGTCGATGCAGTCACAGGACTTTTTCTATTGTCCCGGCTCCAACATTGGCATTGGCCACTTCAGACCACAGACATTTTTGAGGGTGGCCTCTCCCACCCGCAGCAGATGCCGCTGACATTGCTGCCACATCATCTGCATCGTCTGCCGATTGTTGACTGGGAACAGGGAACTGGAAAATGTGGAGCTCGGAATTAGAAACTGGGAGATTGGAAATGGGAAATGGAAAATGGAAAATGAAAACTACGGACTGAGCGCCACAAATTTTACAGTCGAGTTCATTATGGCATCCCGCTGGCTGAGCTCCATTCAATTTGGAAGGTAAGCAGAGCATCATCTCTGGAAGGGAGCAGAGGAGTCAGAGCTCGGGGGTGGGTGGTGGATGGTAGGTGGCTGTTAAAGGAAGCCCAGCAATAAAGCTAAGAGCCCGACAGAGAGCAGACCATCTTCATCTATAGCCCGATGATAACGGTACAACACGCGCGCTCCAGCACATTTATCCATCTCAGTCGTTCGCCGAGGCGCTCCCAGGAGCTCGGCCTCTGCTCTTAAATATTTAAGATGCAATTGAGGGGCTCCTATATCTTGGTCTTTGTAAATCATTTACGCTTCATGCTCCTCCAAAACGTTCGGCATGCTAAGGACTTGAATCCCCTAGGGCGGGGCCATCTACAGCTTCTCTCCGCTTCCCTCCCCTTACCCTACCTTCTTTTCCACCTTTCTTTTCGGAGTCGCAGTCCCAGTCGAAGTCGCAGTCGCGGTCGCAGTCGAAGTCTCATTCTTGTTCCCATCTTATCTATGGCATTATTTATGCTTATTTCAAGGTGTCGGATGCTACCAGTAATTTAAGGAGCATGTCCCAAGCGTCTAAAATTTGTATAATTCACTTAGGAGCCAGTGGAGTGTCCATAAATTCTGTTCAAAGAGGAGATATGAAAAGGAAACGAAGAGAAAAGAAAAAAGTATTCAATTTTAAGGACTCGGGAGAGCATTTCATTTCTTTTCATTTCACCCAAGATTAAAAGTTATGAAATTTATTGTTTCTATTAGCAAGTGTAGTGTATCCTTAAGTCGCCGCAGGAATATTTCACTCACTGCGTTTATGATGAAACCTTTGCAGGCAAATTGCCCCAAATATCCATAAATATTTTAGATCCGAACTCAACGTTAAGCGCCGGCAGTAAAAATGTCTATTAAAGAGCCTGAAGATGGTCATGTCCTGGAGTTGCTGTGGTGGACATGGGTGCTCCTTTCCAGCCTGCAACTACACTTAATATGATATATCAACCTATATATAATCGGCTGTACACCAATACTAATGCATACCTTAGGTATTGCCTTTAAATGCCTGGAGTTTTCGCTTGCTCCTTTTTTCCATTGACACGCCTTGTTTTTTTGGGGGGCGGTATGGAACTCTTTAATCTAAAAGCTTTTACTTTCTCCGTACCGTTAAATGTATTACTAATTCCTGTACCAAATTTCATAATAATAGGATAACAAGCGCAGCTGTTACCCCACTGTACGTGGAGGATGTGGATGTGCCAGGAGCGAAGCTGCCGTTGAAATGTTTGAAGTGCAAACAGGGAATTTCCGGAGGCGTTTGCTTAAGTGTGTACACATGTGTGTGCACATGTGTGTGTGTATGTATATGTGTGTGTGTATCTGGATGGGTGGATGGGTGAGCCTGAAGGTGCATAGAATTGTGTCTTAGGATATTTCAGAATTTTGCTCGCAGCATCTCGGAGTCAAGTATCCTTCAGAGTAACATTCCGCATCCTTACTGTTGCCTGAAATTAGCTGCAGGACATTGAGAAAAAATTTAAACACACTTGACTTTGAAATTCTCCTCGACGCGCTTTTTCCTTCTTCCTCCTTTTGTTTTGTTCTGCTTTGGCTTTTTATTTGACATTTTTGTTGCTTTTTCATACATTTCCTTTTTTTCCTTTTTTTTCCTCTATGCACGTTATTTATGCCCGCACGAGTCCTGCGCTCGTCGCCCACGGCAAGTGAACGCCAATTTAATGCCCTTTATATGACTGAAAGGTAATTTGATGGACTTTTAATCTATTTTCTTTATTGGCGCTGCCACTGCCGCTGCCACTGCTCCTGCCGCTGCTGCCTGCCGCTGCTCCTGCCGCTGCTCCTCTCCAGCTCTGATCAAAGGCAGTTGGCAAAAATGTTTATTAAAATGTAAATGGAAAATTTAAAAAATGCCGAAGACGTCGTCATAGGTCAATGATGCGTTTTATTTGATTCTTTCTCCTTTCTCATCCCCTACCCTTGCCCCTGCCCCACTCCTACCTACCCCTGCCTCACAACGTTGCCGTTTAGCGAGCGCCCTGTGACCTCTTCCGGGTGGAAGACAATGCCCTCATTTTCAGCTCTGGATCTACATATTGTATATCCGATGTTTATATAATGGAATCTTAATTCAACTCTGTCAAGGAGTAAGGAGTAAGGAGCAAGGAGCAAGGAAGAAAGGGAAATATGTAAATCGTGTTTAAATTTGTTTGTCTTTGGCAACTTCTTTGATCTTGAGAACATTTTGTGATGAAGAAAAAGGATGTTTACTTCTTTTGTTTTTAATTGGGTTTTTCGCTTGTGGTGAAAAGCATTCAATTTGGTTTTTCTTTTTTACAAATTTTAATGAAGTTTTCCGAAGAGAAATTGTTTTCATCTCTTTCATAATTTCCATTAAGGAATAAGTCACAAATTAAGCCGCAAGGATGCAAAAAAATGCCAACCCATTTATGCAAATGTCCTGAGCACAGCCAAAGAATGAAACTTTTTCCAAAATTTCTACCAAATTGTAGGGTATCAAATTGTGGGCTATGTTCGTCCTGCTGCTGGTTTGGGCTCTGTTTGTTTTATAAATTTTCCTTAGTGTTGACAGCAATGACCCACAAGCATAAATCATAACTTCTGCCACGTCGTGTTCTTTGGGCAAATATTGAAAAATTGTTTCAAAACCAACCGACGGGTCGCAAACCCCCCACCCCCACCCCCTCTTCCCCTCTCACTCTGTATGTCTGTCTCACTCGCACTGCAGGCAACTTAATCCCCAAGCTGAAAGCTTTGAAGTCTGACACACGTTTTATTTATACAAATTGAATCATAGACGGGAGGCACCTGCTCCTGGACCCCCCCAGGATACATATCAAAATAACTGTATGTGCATATGTGTACATGTGTGTGTGTGTGTGGATGGACAGAACGTGCATTAATTGAAATGCAATTTGCAAAAGCATAAATTAGGCTGGAGGACTCGCAATGGTATTAAATTTGAAAAGGATTCAACATTTTGTGAGTGTATCCAAAATTTATGTATGAATGCAAAACGAATGCTCAACTGGCAACAGACGAGATTCACAAATTATTCAAAAGAAGCATCTGAGTATATGTGAATCTATGGAAGGCAGTGAGTGTGGGAGGGGGGTAGCAGGGGAGGGGATGCTCAGGATACTGACAATCAAATGCCTCAATGCGCCACAAAGCATGCAACAGATTTTGAGTGTCAAAATGTGCCACATGAGCGACAGAGCAAGGAATTTGCCACACTCATTCACTGAGTAGGTGTGGCTCATAATGTGTGTGTGTGTGTGTGTGTGTGTGTGTGTGTGTGTGTGTGTGACTCACAGCTGGTCATTTGTTTATTGGGCGCACATATGTGGGAAAATGTCAATGTCAGAAGACAGAACAATGCCATCCATGAAGTCTTATTAGAGATTACGCAGGACTTGATATATCCTCGCATAAACGGGTCCATGTTGCACCCCAGACGCTGACGTTGATGATGGCAGCGCCAAACTGCCTGACAAAAAAAAAGTATAAAAAGAAAATGGCCGAAAAGGAAAGGCAGATGTGGCGGCAAGTGACCGACTCGGCGATGTCCTGTGAATGTAAGGACAAAACATAGAAATTCTTAGGCATAAAATGCAGCCTAGATTTTTAGACTTTTAGCAGATAAAATGGAATATTTTTTGTTAATTTTAAAGGATATCTTATTCGATATTTTGTGGATCCTTGGGGAACACCTAAGTAAGGAATTTTAAATAATTATCTGATATCCTTTGCTCCGAGAAATATTGTAGATAATATTATTCTAACTTTAAGAAGGACCTGTATACATAAACACAGGCAGCCTCTGCTTGCACTCGTCCATCATACCCCCGTGTGATGTGAGTGGCCACAGGATATTGGGGGTAAAAAAAACACACACTGAAAATACACTGAAAATGATGTCGCCTGACAGCTGCAGCCAAGCTTGCCATTGTCCTTGCCAAAGTGGGTCAGTTTTGGCATAGTTGTTGTTTGTGGGCTTATTGATTGCCGCAAGCACAAGTGACGGTGGCCAGTCGTTATTGTGCAGAATCTCTGTGCAGGACACGCCTTGTCCTGGGGCATACTTTACATACTCGAATTGCAGTTCGGCTCTGATTTTCAGCCTCACAAACTCTCAACAACATTGCGAACGAAAAAGTGTCCTCTCGCAAAGTTAATGCCCAAGTTGAACTTTGCATGATATTGTCCTGGCAAGGACAACTATCCAAAATGTCATGCATACATTACATGGACGCAAATCTAAGCGAATTTCGCTCTCGGATTTACCAATCAAATCACAGGCATTTTAACTGTTGTTTACTTTGATTACACGGACGACGATGATGATGTGGTGATGGTAATGATGATGATGGTCATGGTGATGGTGATGGTGATTCCCATTGATATGGCATCCATATTATCGGCTTTGTTATTCTCGATTATCGTAAGTCAATCCCATGTCCCAAAAACTAACCGCACGGCGAGTGACAGCTGCGCGCTTGAAGTGCCTTTGGCTAATGCGATATCTGAGGCTCTTACCTCAGCGTGTAGATGACACGTCTTTGCGGTTAACGAACACTTCTATGCGCACATTAGTATGTGTGTGTGTGTGTGTGTGTGAACTGTCAGATTTGATTTCCATAGCTTCTCTTACGTCATACAAGCTTTGCACATGTGACTGAGGAGACTCTCAGGTTTCGGCCTAACGAATTTTTTAGCTGTTTTTTTTTGATTTTTACTCGACCTCCGAATCAGGAGTCGGAATTGAGAGGCTAGAAGTGGCAGTCAGTCAGGATTATTTTTTATTCCTGCTTTAATTTAAATTAAGCTTATTTTTTGATGAAAACAAATATTAAAAATCTCCGGGTTAATATTTAAACATTTTTTCATATTTTTATTTTTTTTTAAATTTATTTTTTTTTTACTTAAATATTTTTTATGTATTTTTTATCTTGATTATTATTATTATTTTAATTTAATAATTTTTAATTTATGATTTTATTTATTTTTATTTAATTATCATTATTTTTTTATATTTTTGTTATTTTTTTTTTATATTCATATTTTTTTTTACTGAAATATTTTTTATGTATTTTTTTTTATCCTGATTATTATTATTATTTTAATTTAATAATTTTTAATTTATGATTTTATTTATTTTTATTTAATTATCATTATTTTTTTATATTTTTGTTATTTTTTTTTTTATATTCATATTTTTTTTTACTGAAATATTTTTTATGTATTTTTTTTTATCCTGATTATTATTATTATTTTAATTTAATAATTTTTATTTTTAATTTATGATATTATTTATTTTTATTTAATTATCAATATTTTTACTTACCCAAAATCAAGTCTTATTTAAGTTTCCTTTGGGAGTCCATTTTTTATTTACATTTTCTATTAAGCGTTTTTATTTTAAGTTCAAAAGAAGCTAATTGTTGGCTTTTTTATGGCCATTTAATGCTAAACATATTTCATAGCTGAAAACCGTCGTTATTTCTCGAGTGTTTCTCGGCTTGTTAAATGACCTTTAGCAATGTTTTCCCCCCCGGCTTTCCCGCTGCCTACCTTTCACTTCCCATAAACGGCTGAAAATCTTGGGAAAGTTCAAGATTTTCTTTAAGTTAGTTAATTTGCAGCTGTTCGCAGCTTAAGGGATAACTTAGCAGCCGAAGGACATTTCATTTACATCCACTCACAAAGAGTCTTAAGTGCGGATTATGAATTTCATATTTCTGAGAGCAATTGAAATCTGGAAAGTAAATGTCAGACTTGGCTGGGGCCGAGCAGTCCACTTAATGTGTTCGACTTAATCAGAATTCAGGACATTCTGCTGTGGCAAACTAATCAGGATTTCTGGCAATTGCAACAATAAAATTTAATTTATTGCAGACTTTGCAATCCTTGTGTGCATATGAAAATGCTTTTAATTCATTAAGTTCGTCTGCCCAGGGACCAGGACTCAGGGCGTAGGCGACTGCTGAATACCCTGCCCGTTCGTATTGAGAGTAGAGTGCATGTCCTTGTTGATGTGCCCAAGCCCAGGACTCAGGTCGCAGACGACTGCTGAATACCCTGCCCAATCGCATAGAGAGCAGAGTGCATGTCCTTGCCGATGTGCCCAGGTGTAGGGTATCTGAAGAGCTGATTAAATTTTGCAGCGACTGCAAATTAAAGTGAAAACAATTTTAAGGGCGTCTACACAAAATGCAAGCCAGACGCATGCAATGCCATGGGGTGCGGATAAAAGTTGATCCTTTGCGCACTCCCACACTCACATCCACATACACACACATACAAATATATATATTAATGTATACAGCCACTCACCCCTAGTCACACCCACACACACACACACACACACACACACACACACACGTTCAAGTTTAACGCAAATAAATTGCGCATTCAGAGAAAAATTAACACAGAACGACAAAAAAAAACTGGGCAAGGCAATGGACAGGAATCAGGACCTGAATGAAGGACCGGGCGGGACCAAAAGCAGCAGCGAAGCACAAAAGGAGGGCAGAACAAAATACAAAAACAAAAACAAAAAAATAATATGCCTGGCAGCAGCATAACGAAGCTTAAAGAGGAAAATATATGAAATCCACAAATGCGACAAGCGCGTAAAAAACAGGAGGCAGGGAACAAGGACACAGCGAAAGGTGGAAGCACTAGAAGAGAGAGAGAGAGAGAGAGTGTGAGAGTTGGAGAGGTGTAGGGGGGGGAGACAAAAGACTAAGCTTAGCCGTAGCTAAGCAATGTTACTAAATAGCTAAAGTCAGGCAGGACTTCGACGCGAACAGGCGATTACTTGTTATTTTTTTGCTATCCTTTTTGTCGGCATCAGCAGCAAACTAGGAACAGGATGCAGTCAGCGATGGCTGGACAACTCCGTAACGAATGTTCGAATGGCTACAGCATTATCCTTGGGCACATCCTTTTGGGTCATTGGGCTTCCTGATTGAAGTTGGAAGTTGGCGTTTTCATTCCTCTAACTGCCGTTCCCATTACGGTTCGACCTCGACGGCTGTTTAATGTCCTCTCGGCCCGCCCCGCCCCCTCCATTGGTCGGTTATTGATGCCAACTACTTGGCTATGCAAGGAGCGTCCAGTTGGCCAGAAGTCGAGCCTGGCATTCAAATTGACAGCATTAGACTTAACAATTTGGCTAGCCGAGGCTGTCATAAATGTGATAAGGGATGGCAGATCCGTAAACAGGACCTGTAACCGACACTCCCACTTCTTCAGTCTCGCATTCCGAGCTGTTG
Source organism: Zaprionus lineosus (assembly GCA_035044505.1). Taxonomy (NCBI): domain Eukaryota; kingdom Metazoa; phylum Arthropoda; class Insecta; order Diptera; family Drosophilidae; genus Zaprionus; species Zaprionus lineosus. The sequence goes on from JAWNNX010000314.1 coordinate 1,140,788, forward strand.
CTCCGTCTTAATTAATAAGTCAATAACTGGTTGCCCAATGCGGCAAGGATCATCATGGCCTGCAACAGCATTTCATTCGATGCGAAGCCACGAAAACCCATTACATATTCAGGGACTCTGACAGAGGCAATTTGTGTTCAAGGAATACACAATACGCACTGGAATCACAGGATATTAGGGCAGCCGCAAATTATCCTTATGTCCATGGCCTTTAGCTGCCACAGCGTGGGAGAGGAAGAGAGCGTATTAGATATTTGTTGAAAGGTGCATCAGCTTAAAGGATAAGCGGGTGTTATGTGAAATCCTTGATTAACCTTTAAGGATTAAGGATCAGCTTTAATATAGTTCATTCTCTGAAGGACTAAATGAAGTAAAGTAATATAAAAATTCGCCTTAAGGCAACAAATTTCAATCCTGAAGTTTCATGTTCCAAAGGCCACTTTAGATGTTGCATTAGTCGAAAAGGTCCTTGATTCAGGATATATAGATTTGTATTATATTTGACTTCCTTGAAACCATTTGACTGACGTTGAACTAATTCCCTGTTTACCGTTACGATAAAGAAAATCCAATTATATTTTAATTTGATTCTGATTCCCGTGAATTTTCCGAGAAAATTTCACAGGGTGACACAAGTTGGCGTTTTCAGAGAAATCAATTGATCGAAAATCAATCGTAATTTTAATGCAATTGAAAAAGGACCCAATGACAATTTGTTATTTGAGCGACCTTCAATATATGCATGGTCTATGATGTGGGCAGGGGAAGTGCCACGGCAGGCGTGTTGCATGTTTACAGGACATTCGATTGCGGTTTGTTGTCTGCGATGTCAACAAATGTCCTTTTGGGTTATTTTCTCTTAATGAGACTCGCTGCAAATATCAAGGATGCGATGGTCAATGATTTTATTTTTAAATTCATCTGTACAGCCAATGCTGTGGCTCTTGTAAATTCTGTTGTTGCCATTTGAGTTGTTGTAATTTGAGTTGTTGTTGTAATTTGAGTTGTTGTTGTAATTTTTTCTGTTGCAATTTCGCTGTATTTGTTGTTTCGTCCTTAATTTTGTTATGAGCTCTGTGCACATTCACGCCGTTTCATAAAATTTTCATAATGGCTGCCTGCAGGTTTCAGAGTGTGTATCATGTGTGTGTGTGTGTTTGTATAACTGCGTGTGTGTGTGTGTGTGTGGATGATATATATAAACTGGATGACTGACAACGTCGTTTGAGTTTTTATAACGTCATCGTCACGGGAAGCTCAGCGTCCTGTTGCCTGCTCTAATGGTGTAAATGTTCAATAAAGTGGCTTTTAGCGCTTTGCCCCACACACACACACACACACACACACACTTACACACACATACACTCAGATAAAGAGAGAAAGGGATGGAGAGAGGGGGAGCGGGAGTAAAAGAGATAAACACACACACATGCGGAATGCGGGGCTGATGGATGTGCGGGGGGGGCTTTGGTTTACCCGTCAAATGCTTTAGAATCTGCGCTCCTTTTTGTCCTTTAGTAGGCACTACACGCACTTTATGTACTTTACCTTTTCAAATAAATTGAATGGGCATATTAATTTAATGCATCGGTGTGCGTAGCCGTGAATAATGAACGACCGAGCGCCGTAAAATGCGTACACTTAAGTTCACATAGGCTTTAATGGGGAGGGGGCGGATACATACCACTGCATATGTATACATATACATATACATATATATACATATGTATATGTATATCCGCAGATAAGTGGGATTCATGGCGATGGCTGTGAAATGTGAATTATTGATTATAAATATTCACTTTGGGCGGTCCTCAAGAGTCGCCAGAGAGAAGGAATCAATATCAATTTATGGCAGTCGCCGCACATAAAGATCACACATTCATTTATGTCCTTTGACAGCGCGGCAATCGATTTATCGATTGTCGTCAATCAAATAAGCCGAAAATGAGGTGCAATAATTCAAGCTGCTCCACATTCTTAAAGCGCAACTAAATTAATAATAAATTAATTAAATTAAACAAAAACACAAATAACCTATGAATATAATGAATATTTAATGAACAAATAAAACGAATAAATATTATGTATATTTAATTAACATCAAATTAACAGCTAATTAATCACCACAAGTGTTTCCATTTTAAAAAACAAATTTTACAACTCGTCCGTCCCTGTTGATTTTTTAGAATATTTCGTAGAAAAATTTAATGTATTTTCTGGGAACAACTCATGTTTAATTTTATTTATTTATTTTCTTTCTTTTTTTATGGTTTTAATAAGGAATTTCGAGCATGGGATTTAATTTAGACGCGGGCCATAAACTGAGCCAATTTTTACTATGCGGTTTTTTGGCTTTAAACCGTCAATTGTTTTTTTTTCTTTGTTTCCAAATGTCGTCTTTATTAAAAAATTTGAAAATTTTTATTTTTAGATTATAATTTTTAAGCTATGAATTTTTTAATTGCATAGCCATTTTATTTAGTTAGAGTTGTTTTATTGAATATATATAAATATAATATATTGAATATAAAAAATAATTCAAAACTTACTTTTAATTAAATTTTAAATTTTTATAAATTTAGAAAATATTATTTTTAAATTAAAAAATAAAAACATTACTTTTTTCAATGATTTAAAAAATGTAACTAAATTGCTTGTTGCTGACATTTTAATTTATTGAGCTGTTAATATTAATTACTTATATATTATATATATTTAAAAAAAATAATTATTTTACAATATTTAAAAAATGTTGTTTAGGCCTTCGATAATTAATTAAATCTTTAACATTTGTTTAATTTAATTTTGCGGTTTATTGAAATTGTGTTATGTTTTAAATTATCCAAACAATTTTTAATTTGCTTAAACAATTATTTTTTTTAGATTCACAGAAATTCGTTATTAAATTCTTATATTATTTAATCTGAATAAAAATAGTTAATTGTATTCAGTATTTATTTAAGGAAAAGTCCCCTTTCCCAAACAAAATGTGAATCCCAATGCATTTATCGTATTTATAGCACATTTTATAGCAAGTTGCATATTCCAAGTTGTTCTTAGATGAATGTATATTATTTTGAGGGATTGCAAAATCAAATACATAAATCCAATAATTTTGAGATATATCAAAATTGATTCGTGATTTCGATGCTGTTTTCCAAAAGTCAAATTTATTGCATTTTATAGCAGTTGAATTTTTTAAGTACATTCTAAATGCCGCATATGCGGGTTGGAACTGCGAATTTCCTTCTAAAAAAATATAAATTTTTTTATTGTATATTTTTTTTACTTTGATTTAATATTTTAAGTTTGATGGCAATTTAAATTGTGATGAGCCGTCGTAGAGCGCATTAAAGAGTCGTATAGACGGATGTGCTCTTCGGCTCGATTTATTTGTTTAGCTACGCATTGGAAAAAACAATTAATTTGCCTGCCCGATTGCAAAGTTCAGTCAGCGCTGAAATTTTGTTTTGAATGTAAACACTCACATGGCCAGACATGACCACAATTTTATGCGTTGACTGATGTGCGGCGCCTCATTCCCAACTCCCCGGCTACCCAGCTCCCCCAGCTCCCTGCTCACTGCTCCGTACGCCTCTGGTCTGTTTTTTTCAGCTGTCCGGGTCTCCAGGCCTCCACCTCATCAGCTCTCCAGATCACATGGCGGTGGTCACTGCTGTTACCCATTATAAAGACCATGCAAATCGCTATATAGCCATGAGCTCATTTTTAATTAAAAACTGCCTATTCAAAGAGCATTTTCAATAAAGTAAAAAAAAAAGAAAAAAATAATAATAATAAAATAAGAAAATGAGATGAAAAAAACTTTTGATATGACGCACATAAGGGTCGAAAAATATTGTGATAAGTGAAACTCGCAGCCTGCGTAAATTATTATCGCCACAAAACTATTCCCAGAACTGAGAACAGGCGCTTCCTGTGAAAAGAAAAGTTTATCATCTCAATAATAATAAGTAGATGATCCCTCCGACTGACGGGGCTTACCAAAAACTTGTGTCATTCAATTATTTTGCCATTAGTTATTCGTGACGCGCCACTTGACTTGTCATGCCCTCACGTGTCTCGCCGCCATCGTCACCGTCACCGTCACCGCCACCGCCCTCTTTTCCTTTCCCTTTCCCATCGCCATTTCCATCCTCATTCCCAACTTCATCGCCCATTCCCATCCTCTGCATACCTGGGCACAGATCCAGTTCGAGTTTCATCTTTAGTTACAGTTGCCAACTGACAGAGTTGCCTCTTCACTCACACTTCCCTCCCTCTGTGCTTGCCACCCTACCTTCCTCCCTGCTTCACCATGATTAATAAATGTCGACCGCAACATTACTGACACCTCAACGACAACAACGTCAACAACAACAACAGCAACAACAACAACAATAAACAATAGTAACAACAAACATTGTCACCTGTCGTTTGGACAAAATATGTTGCGGCTTTTGTTCCCCAAAGAGAGACTAGCTTGCTGGATAACTGAGCCTGAGCCTGTACACACACACGCACACACACACACACACACACACACACACACACACGAGCACACACATAGACACTTTGGGAACTCTAAGTGCACTTTCATGGGACAAACATACGCAGCTCCTTTTGCCACAAACAGGTGACAACAAGAACACGTAGCAACAACGTGCAATAACTGCCAAGGGACAAAGAGGAGCATCAACTGACATTTTATAGCAGAGGCATTCACACACCATATATACACACACACATAATGTAGTCACACTCACCCGTTTCATAGAAGAAGTGCCTTGCCATGGGCAGGCTTTTTTGCGGTCTGAGTTATGAATATCACACACCTCTTTATAAAGTCGCCTGTCCTTGCCAGCAGCAGGAATTGTGGGGAATATGCGAAGGATTTTCACAAAGGATATATTTATTATCTAAGAATCACACCTGAGCAGCCCATTAAGTGAAATTATCGCTATATAATGAAGCCTTTAAGTAAATTAAGTCATATGTAAAGAGCAGCTGAAATAATTTTAACACTTAACATTTCGCTGTTAATTAACAGCGCCTCAGCCTATAAATACATTTTCAGCGATAAATTAAGTCGCCAATTCTCACAAGTTGAAAATTAACTTTAATAAGCGATAAAAATAAAAAAAATAAAAAAAAATTATTTTTTATTTATTCAAATTTAATTTTTTTATTTAATTTTATTTTTTTTTTTATTTAATTTTAATTTTTTTTTTTATTTATAAATTAAATATTTTATTTTTAAACTAAAGTCGTGTGCAAGCGTCGTTTAAACGTCTTGTTAAAAAGAATCGATACCCCAAACTTTCTGCTTGAAGTGAGAAGTTGGTCATCCGCAGCCAACTTCACGCTATTCAGAAATTGTTTCTTTTCAAGAATTTCTTGAATGGCGTTTCCCAGGAATTCTTTTTATCAAATCGGATTTGACTGGCAATCCAGTGATTCACTTTAAGCTTACTCTTATTTAATTTGATTTTATTTATTTTTTTTTATTTTATTTTCTTTTATTTTATATATTTTTATTTAACTCAATGTTAAAGCAACGCAACTTTTTTTTATTATGAGCACAAACCACTTAATGTGGGAAATCTGCTTGAGTTTTACTGAACTGGAAGCTAAAAGCAGAAAAGTGGAAACTCTATTAATTAATGTTTTTTTTTATATTTGAGCCTCACTCTTCACCAATAACGCTTCGGTAAACACTCCTTTTAATAAAACTCGATTTTTAAATTGTATTTAATTAGTTCGCTTTTATGTCCTTAATTCCTTTAGAAACCAAAATGATGGTTAAAAGCTTGCCGAAACTTTGAGGGGCAACATTTTTCAAGCGTTGCTTAACTTTAAGTGGAAAACATTTTTTAACTGTTGAATTATTTTTTATTGATTTATTTTCGAATGTGAAGTAGTTTTAAGAGTTTTAATTTTTTTATGTTCGCTTTAAATTGTATATTACATTTTTATTATTTATGTGAAAATGGCAATCATAAATTCACTTAGAAGTGCATCTGCTTAATACTCAGTTAAGTTGGCTGCGCTTCCTGATGTATACAGTATTTATGTTTTTTAAATTATCAAGAAGCGCAGCCAACTTAACTGTGTAGCAAAATATTAACTTTTCAGCTCATCTGCTCTTAACTGTTTTACCCAAGCTGAACTTGGCCCAAGTCTTAAGTTCAGGTTAAGTTGCAACTCATTGACTTCAAAGTGAGTACTGGGACTTGTGTAAGTTTCCAAGCGCAGCTCACTTACCAATGCCTGTAAAAAATTAAGGCTTATTTTTATAACTTTTTTTTAATTCAAATTTGATAAAATATTTACAAAATGTGAGAGCATTAATTGCCTTAGCTTTACTTTCAAGCAATTCGTTTCATTAATACAAAAGCCGCCTACATCAAGTTACGTCTTAAGAAAAAAAAAAAATTATGGCAACTCTTGAAACTTTAGGCATTTTTATGGCATAAATAAAGTATGCGGAAGTATTTTAGGAAGTTTGTAGGTAAAAGCTGTAACTTATGAACAAACTCTTGGAGATAGAATCCAACTTTTTGAACGTGAAATCAATTTGAACATCGCAGGGACTGGCTTTGGCCGAGATTAGGGTATGAGCTCATCCTAATTAATTAATATTTAGTCGTACACACGTGCTGGCAATTAATTAACGCCTTCTATCTTTACAACCCATATTTCATTCCAGAGATAAACGTGTCGACGTAGAGCCCAAAAAGCGTAGAGCGAAATTATCGGATCCAAAATCTGGGAGCAACTTTGACGACATCAAAGGCAGAGACCCCACCACCCACACACCCTTAGCAAACTAAATGAAGCCTGTGTGTTGTGTAGCTGTGGCAAATACCTCAACGCTGGATCTTAGACGACGGCAACAAATTAGCCAACCTGCCATAGATTTGCAGGTCTGAAGGATCCATTTTTAAAAGCTGCTTCGGGCTCTCATCATCATCATCGATTGAACGTTAAACCGAAGTTGTGGGTGCTCCAGTGCAAAGGAACAAGGAAGTGGCAGTGACAAAGTTTGTGTCACACACACACACACCCACACATACACATACACGACAGCAGCTAGCAGCAGCAGCAGTAGCAGCAGCAGCAGCGCAAGTGAAAGAAGGAGCAGCGAAGGAAGCAGCGAAGGGAGCAGCAAACAGGCTGAAAAGCAACGTTTGTCATTTTTTCAAGAGCGGCAAAGGATTCATTAAAAAACCGCCAACCTGGAACTAATGGAATTAGAGAACATTGTGGCCAATACGGTCTACTTGAAAGCGAGAGAGGGTAAGTGAATGTTCAATGTCCGAAACTACTATGCCTACTACTATGTATAGATGCCACAGCATCCTGGCAAGAGTGTCCTTCCTTAGAGTGTACATAATACGTAAACACGTGCCAAAGTGTTTCTCTTGGCACCTTTTCCGTTCGCGTCCTGAGCCCTGAGCCGCATCGATTTTTGTTGCCCCCCCATCCACAAAGGGGGGCGGGTGTTAATTGTACAGCCCAAGGCAGACAAACACCCATAAGCTACTACCACTCCTCCGCCTTCATCCATCCATCCACACCCCCTGAGTTCTGGACACTTTCTTCCCTGTATGGCGCCTGGTACTGAGCTTTATCTAAAGTTAATGAACCGTTAAATGTTTGCGCTCGAGCAACTTATTCATTTTCATTTTCATTTTCTCATTCATTTTCTTATTCATTTTCTTATTCATTTTCTTATTCATTTTCCCATTCACTTTCATGCATCGTGTTACCGCTTTAAGTGCTCTGTTTGAATCGCGAGTTGTCAGTAACAGTGACTCGTTTTCGCTTCGAGTACTTACTGTACAGTTTGCACAGTGAAGTTCACTTCTGGGCGAGGCACTCCTTAATTCCGGAGTGTCCAATAATGTGTCAGGTTTATTGCTGTCCTGGAACTCCTTTGCCAGCAGCTCGAAGGTGACCTTGGGCATGATTTGTGCGCTGTCTGAGCGGAAGTTCCAGGAACTGCATAAATAATGACTTCCAAGGACCATAAGCACGTGAAGGAATCACTGGAAATATGACTATGGCATTCGCCCACTGAAAGACGTACCTAAGGTGTAATGGGAGTAGTTAGAAGGAATCTTTAAAAGGTTCGAGTATATTTAATTTTACCAGTTGACTGTCTGTAGATTTGTCTGACAGTCGATGTGAGTTCTCATTCAGAAAGATTGGTTGGATCGAGGAACTCATTTCCAAGTCCCTAGAGACCCTGCATTTAAATATCAGAGTCACTTGGTTCCCCATAAACCCAACTGTTGGGCTTGTGTCTTCGCTGTTTGACTCAGCTGAAACACTGGCTTTAAATATGACTCATAATTTGTCCTATTTTTATAGGATACCTCGGAGGATAGTCTTTATTTATGTTTGCTCAATTTACAGGGTATCTTGTACTTCGCGTATCCCTTGCCTGCATTACACGTCGAAGAGAAGTACACAGTAAATTGAGCAACCGATTGAATGTATCCATCAGATACTTTCTAGCCGCCGCTCAACAGATTTAAATGACTGAAACGTGCACGAAATTTCAATTTGCATTAATATAATATTTCAGGGCAGGTTGTCGACGATTGTCGTGGGCGGGGTTGAAGTACAGGGGCAGGCGGAGAGAGGGGCGACGAGACGCCCAAAGCAGGCAGAACATATTTGCAGTTGAGTTGAAAACAAGCCGAAAAGTGGAAACCTTCCATTTGTATCTTTGTATCTGTATCTGAAAAAAGAGTGAAAAGTCTGCGTCAGCAAAAACTTGATTCAGTTTTTCTTAGCTTCATGCGGTTTGCCCCTTTTTCCGTTGTAACTGTAAAATTTGATTACAGGCCTCCAATCGCCTCTTATTATCTATCGCGGGCAAAGTCAAACCCTGAATCATATCGGAAATATCTGCCAATATCCCATATCATTTCCCGTTCAAGTGCTGCAACTTGGCGGAGGGTCGGACACTTTTGCGTTTATTGCGTTTGTGAAAAAAGAGGTTCTGGGCCACCACCCCCCGCTGTCCCAAGTGACGTGTCCTTCTCCGCCTTCCAAGCCTCTGACTGCGTCTCTTGCTTCTCCACTCGACTCCCTTCTGGCCGCTGGTCTCACTTGCACTCTGACGCATTGCAATTCCAATGGTTGATAGCAAATAAAGCATCGCCTGCAGACATCAGTTCTGAGCACCCACACACACACACACACAAACACTCAAACACACCACACTCACACACACGCACACACATACATGTACAGACGCACACATCATGCGGGACGACATACGTCATGGTCGTTGCCTTATTGCCTGCGTTTGGTTGCATCTGTGATTGTTGTTGTTGCTTTTGATTTTCTTGTTGTTGTTGTTTCTCTTGTTGTTGTTGCTGCTGCCGCTGCTGGCCTTTTTTTGTTGTTGTTACTGTCGCACTTTGAGTCAAAGCTCAAACTAAAGCAAACCGCTGGCCATTCGCTTAACTTTGTTATCAGTAAATTAAAGCCATTCCCTGGCCACGCCCTCAATCGGAATTCGCATTTTCAGCTGCTTCATAAATTCAGGCTAATTGAATACATTTTCCACTTTGTCATCCTTCCCTCTAACTGTACTTTTTGTCACTCCTCGGGACTTAATACTCTGCTTAAGTGACTCAACTAACGGAGTGAATTATGGGTAACAACTTTTTTCAACACAGAAGTCATTATATATCCACATTTAACTGGGTTCTCTTGGTCTGAGATAAAACTTATATATAGAGATATTTTTATTTATTTTTTATTTAATTTAAAAGTATATATTATATTTAATATGATCAGAGAGAAGTATATAGATAGCTTTCTATATCTCCAAGTGCCTTCGATTGATCTCTTATTTCCAGTCGCATAAATGTGGAGATATAAAAGAGAGATTATATATAATATCTTATCATATAAGGTAAATATATATAATATTGGAATTATCTGGGGAGGGGAAACTCCACTTTAATCCTTGAGCAAGGGCATTCAGTGTTCCGTTTGGAGCTGCTTTCCTCTATCCTGTTCAATTTGGTATTAGGGAAAGAAATTATGTCTGCATTTTCATATTTTCCATTATTTCCCTCTCTCTCTCTCTCTCTTTCCACTCTTTTTCTATCTCTTCTCTTCTCTCGAATGGCTTTTTGTCTTTCTTCGTTCTTTGCATTAAAAAATGGGGCCGCATTAAAATGGACGCAGTGAAGAGAAAAAAGACGTCGCCTTCGATGGCATAAATTTTGCCATAATGGGCTGCCATAACGCTGATTATGTCGCTGGGCTGCAGGGGGTGTGGCAGTGGCGGTGGCTGAGGATGCTGCTGGGGCGGATGGAACTGCGGATGTGAGAGCGGCAGCGGATGCGGATGCGGATGCGAATGTGAATGTGAATGCAAGTGCAGCGTCGCTTCTGAATGGAGGAAGAAAAAAAAAGGAGTAAAATAATGGGAGGAAAATGGGCGACATTCGAAGTTAGAATCCAGTGAGAAACTTAATTTGACCGCCGCTCGAGGCGATAAAAAGTAAAATTTGTTGCACGATTTAAAACTTGAGATTCGCATTTCAGATTATATAGAACTTTATGATGGTAGCTGGCAATGGGAATCAAGTGGCTATAAGTTGCAATGAGATGCAAGTAAAATGAGAACTTGCGGCAAAGGAAATTAGTATGAAAAGTGACTAGAAATCTATGGAACTGCTTAACGATAAATATCGTTATCGATTGTCGATATATATGTGCATTTATTTCTATATAGATATTTAACCTATGACCTGGCAGTCGGAGCGAGTGCAATGACCGTTGGTCAAGAGCTTGCAACTCTTTGGCTTTGGCGTTCGGGCAACACACAGCACGCCCTGCGAGTGTGGGTGTGCGTGTGTGTGTGGTGTGTCTTGTGTGTGTCGCTGGCGTATCGTTTATCAGCTAAACAAGCCTGTAGTTATGTTATATGCTAAGCAGCGAGAACAAAAGCAGTGCAAAAAAGGAGTAGTTGTTAATTATCGCACGCAATACAAAGCAACAGAGGCTTTCAACGCGGAGGCGTCTCCTGGCGCATGCCCCGCCCCAACAACTCAAGCCCACACCTTGTGTTCCGTGCCACGTAACCTGTAACCCGTAACCCGTCACCCGTAACCCGTCACCCGTACACCGTAGCCCGTGTCTGCTGTCTCATATCTCATGTCCAGCGCGCCGTGTGTTGTGGCTGTTCTAGTTGGCCGCACATTTCAAACACGCTAATTACATGTAATGGCCAGTCCAGCAAGCAGAGCGTCATTTGGTCATGCATTCATTCAGTCAATCCGTCAGCCTGACTGTCAAGCTGACAGTCAGTCACTCAATCAGTCGATTTGGCAGTAATTCGTCCATCTGGCTCTGTATTTCAGTTAGTGTTGGCATTTTATTAACAAGTGTGTGGCGCCTGTTTGCCTGCAGCATGTCCTTTGGCAGCACGCAATCAGGTCGGAGTTCCAGGAACAGTCCCCCTCCCCCACTCCTTCGGCTAAGAGTGGCTTGTGGTGTCTGCGGTGCTCGGATATCTGTATTTGCTGCACGTAACACGTAGGAGCTACGTTCCACAGTTGCATCACTTGCAGCCACGTCTCCTTTGCATCCTTATATACAAATGGCAAATGACTATATGTATGCGTCTGTATGCGTATGTGTGTGTGTGTGTGTACACTGCGTACTTGTAATCACGACGCTTGTTGTTGTTTTTAAATCGTAGACTCTCTGATTGGCATTAAACGTCATCGGATTTCAAAGTCCGCTTAGGTTGCAAGCACAACGAATCGAACGTTCAACATGTGCCACAAGCCAATTCTCTATGCCTCGTTGCATCTATGTGCGTTGACAGGGGCACAACTTTTAATAATTTAATAGCCAACATATTAATAATTCAATTTAAATTATCATTTTTTTTTTACGGCCAAGAAGGGAAGCCTGTCGCTACTCAAGTCAGGAATTGCCTCCCACCTCTGATTTTGAATTGAGTTCTTTTCGCGTGTAGGACATGATTATCCTGTATATCCTTTTCTGTTGTTCCTTCGTCTTACCTCTTTAAATTTTCTGTATCTTCTCTCTCTCCCCTGTCTCTCCTACCTCTATTGTTACTCCTCTCTTTCTCCTATCTCTCCTCTCTCTCCTCTCTCTTCTCTCTCCTCTCTCTCCTGTCTCTCCTGTCTCTCCTGTCTCTCCTGTCTCTCCTGTCTCTCCTGTCTCTCCTGTCTCTCCTGTCTCTCCTGTCTCTCCTGTCTCTCCTGTCTCTCCTGTCTCTCCTGTCTCTCCTGTCTCTCCTGTCTCTCCTGTCTCTCCTGTCTCTCCTGTCTCTCCTGTCTCTCCTGTCTCTTCTCTCTCTCCTGTGTCCCCTGTCTCTCTTTTCTTTCCTATCTCTTCTGTCTTTCCTGTCTTTTCTCTTTCTCCTCTCTCTCCTGTCTCTTCTGTCTCTTCTCTCTCTCCTGTCTCCGCTGTCTCTCCTTTCTCTCCTATCTCTCCTGTCTCTCCTGTCTCTCCTGTCTCTCCAATCTCTCCTGTCTCTCTGCTGTCTCTTCTCTCTCTCTCTCTCTTCTGTCTCTTCTGCCATCTTGCATTCTTGGCCTGAAGAATCGAAGTTGCTGTTCAATGGATCTAACAACTTTTCTATCTGATTCTACAGTCTATATAGTCATATATACAGTTTGATTTGATAATCAATATTTATGCTCGCCATCAAGCCCGAGGTGACAACGATAAGAAACGCAGTTGCACGGACTCAGATAACGGTTGTACGCGGCTTTATGGGAGGCAAGATGTTATCTACGTTCGCTTTGAGATATGCAAACAAGGTCTTGATTTCAGTGAACTCATCATCTTTATAGGCATTAACTTTTCACTCACTCTGAGCTGAGGCTGTCTCCCAATTGTTTCCAAGAGATAAAAGAAAGAAGCAACGACCTACATTTTTTATGGCGGGGGTGAGGGACCCACCCAAATGTTGTTTGATACGGGAGTCAAGTTTATTTGAAATATTTGAGACTTCAACTCAACCAAAAAATAAAGAAAAAATAAAATAAAAAAAAAAAATAAAAATAAAAATAAAAAAAAAACAAGTATAAAAAATGAATGAAAAAACACACAGGCAAACAAAAAAAATTCTAATTACCAGCGATTTTTCAAAAATAATGTCAAAAACACGGGTACCCTCGACTTTAAAGCATGTTTACCCGTTTATCCACCCCTTACCCGCTGCCCGCTGCCCGTTGCCCGCTGCCCGCTGCCCGCTGCCTGTTAACCGTTCATCTACCCGGTAACCCGTGTTGCTAGGCATTTCAAACTGGTAGCCCCTACAGCATGTGTAACCGAATGCCCGTTGCTGCTTTTGTACTTCAGACTCGACTCAGGCGCTTGTTTAATTCTTGTTTTTTTTCTTTTCGTATTATTATTATTTTTTTTTTTTTATTTTTTTTTTGTACTTCTATTTTTGTTGTACATTTTTGTTAAATTTTGTTTTTGCTATTTTGACGTAGGCAAATAAATATCCATACGACAGGCGGCAGGCAGCAGACGGCAGACAGCAGACACATTGAAAATGTGTTTTAAGTGACGCGGAGCTGCGTCAGCAAATGAATATTTAATCGGCATATTTAATCAGCGGTCCGTGGCGTATACGTAATCCGAAAATTATGAATATTAAGTTTATGATTAAGCACCACAACGCCATAGCTCCTAAACAGTTTCACAATCCAATGCGCTAATTCAGGCCTGTTTTTTACACACGTTTCCCCCTATTGATTATGAATTTAGAATTCATTCTTTCCGGGAATACAAATTTATTTTTAGATTTATTTTTTTTATTTTTTATTTTGTTAATTTTTTATTTTTTATTTTGTAAATTTTTTATTTTATAATTTTTTATTTTGATTAGTTTTCTTTATATTTAGTTTATATTTCTTTCTTATCTATTTTTTTATTTTGTATGTTTTAATAATTTTATTTTATATTTTATATTTTATATTTTATATTTTATATTTTATATTTTATATATTTTATATTTTATATTTTATATTTTATATTTTATATTTTATATTTTATATTTTATATTTTATATTTTATATTTTATATTTTATATTTTATATTTTATATATTATATATTTTATATTTTATATTTTATATTTTATATTTTATATTTTATATTTTATATTTTATATTTTATATTTTATATTTTATATTTTATATTTTATATTTTATATTTTATATTTTATATTTTATATTTTATATTTTATATTTTATATTTTATATTTTATATATTATATTTTATATTTTATATTTTATATTTTATATTTTATATTTTATAATTTATTATTTATATTATATATTTTATATTTTATATATTTTATATTTTATATTTTATATTTTATATTTTATATTTTATATTTTATATTTTATATTTTATATTTTATATTTTATATTTTATATTTTATATTTTATATTTTATATTTTATATTTTATATTTTATATTTTATATTTTATAATTTATTATTTATATTATATATTTTATATATTAACTCAGACTTAGAGAGCTTCTCGCTAGACTCCCTTAGATCAACTCGAAAGATCGCAGTAATTTAAATATAAAATAGCTCGAAGCTTGGTATGTGGTTAGTAGTCTTTTTTTATTATTTTTTTTTTAATGATGTTCTTGAAACGATCAACTCTTTAAACAAAACTAAGCCGCTGCTTAGAAGCTAAGAGGCTGAAGTGGCATGAGATTCGCAGGCGATGAGTCTGCCTGTCATGAGGATCGTTGATTGAAGTGTGTGCAAATTTACTACTGGGTATCTGTGAGTGAAGCACACACTCGAGTGGTGTGGTGTGTGTGGTTCTTAAGTGTTGTTTGTTTTAACTCACACACTTGTTTTATTTTATATATTTGTCATTTTTTATTTCTTATTTTTATTTGGAACTTTTGTTTTGTGTTATTTTACTGCCTGTCAATCGATTGCAATAAATATTTGTTGTTTGATTTGCATTGTTGTTGCTGCTTGGCATTCGATTGGCGTGGTGGAGGTGGAGTCCAGTGCTTGATTGTGTGTCAATTAAATGCATTCAATTATATAGTATTTTTGGCTTCGACATAATGTAAATTGATTGTATTGTCTCACTTTGAGGACTCGCCTGCTATGGATAAATAGCTTCTCGAAGGAGGAGAAATATTTTTCAAATGAAAAACTCATTTAGTTGTTTTTCGTCCCAAACTCAATGTGCATTTAAGTTGCAAATGTGAAATTTGGATATTGTAATTTGAATTGATGAAACCCTAAAATGTGATATGAATTTCTGACTTATTGAATTTCTGTCAGAAGCTACATGTAAATCAAAATTGATTTTCATTGCTCTTTGGGGGCAGAAGTGACCGAAAGTGAATGCAGTTCGAGTCAAGGCACAAATTGACAGTTGGCCTGACATTCAATCAATCAGTTGGCTTGACATTCAATCAATATAAACTATATTTGATTTATAATTGGAAATATTTTAACAAAATATTCCCATTGATAGTTGTATAAATTCCTTGTGGCTTTCCCTTTGTTTATTATATTTTAATTGAGAGTCCAAGAAAATTCAATTTCTTCTTAGGGTATCAAAGGCGTCTGCCAGGGGGCAGGGGGGAGGGGGCCTCGAGCCGCACGTCTTGGCAAATTTATGCATGGAAATTAATCTCTGGAATATTGTACATTAAAATTCAGTTTAGGTAAACAAACTTTCCGAACATTTTCCGAGTGATCTGGACTGTAAGGCGCGTAAAGAGGCCCCTCGATACCGTTAGCTCGCCCCGAGCGGCTATTATCATAAAAAAAAAATATCATCAGGTATAAAAAATGAAAATGAAAATAAAAAAATGTATAAAAAATATGAAACAAAATTTTGGGCACGAACCACCGCAACGCAAATATGGACAGGCCTATGAGCAGATGTGAGTGTGTATTCAAATGTATTCAATATATTCGATACACTCACTTTTGGGGCAACAAAAAAGCCGCTGCCGCTGCCACTGCTGCTGCCAATGTTGTTTTTGCCCACTGGCAGCGGGGCGGTGGGACGGTGGGACAGTGGAGCGTTGGTAGCGGCAGATAGGAAAATCAAATTATGCACCATTTGCCTCGGCACGAGCCGACGAGCGGTCATAAAGTAAAATTTATCGATTGTTTTGACAATTAACTTTTTATATTGTGCATTATTTATATGGAAGTCCGAAAAAGCTTAAGCCAAAACATTTCAATTGCTGCCCGACCGATGGGTGCTTTTTTTTTATTTCTTTTGTTTTTTTTTTTTTATTTATTTTATATTATTTTTGCTCCTTTTGCTGTGCAAGAAGTTTGACACGCCCATCAAAACGTCAAGAGGTGGTGATGTGGCAGCTTTGGCAGCTTCATATCGGTGATTAATTTTCTGGCAACGTTTCGTATGCGCAATGAGGGCGAGTCCTGAGCGGCACTTAGACTCTTAGAAACGTGCCGCCAGACACCCTGCCCCTCCCACTGTCACTGCCACCCGCTCTCAGACTCCTCCTGGGAGCAGGCTTATTTGTCTTTGTTAACGAAGATGGCTCCAATTTTTGGGCAACCCAGTCGCTCCTCGAAGGCAAAGACAATGGCAAAGGCAAAGGCAAAGGCAGTTTATGATTGATGGCAGAAGATGCTGTCAGCTTTTAGGCGTTTTACGAGCACTTAAACAGTGGCAAGCGGTGGGCGGTGGGCGGTGGGCGTTGGGAGGCGAGCGGCAGCTGAGTTTAGATACCGTTAAATAAAAGTAACGCCCATAGTTTGCAGCTCGTATACGAGTTGAAACACGCACCTTTCCAATTCCATATACACATACACGTATGTGCCTGCACATGTGTGTGTGTGTGTGTGGGTGTGGGTGGGGGTGTGGGTGCTTTAATATGCGTGTTCTTTCTGCTCAAAGTGTTTTATGTATTTGACGGTAGAAGAAGAGAAAAACTTGGCATATTTTATGCTTGCCTTCGCTTTCGCCATGAAAATGTAAGTGTTACTCTAAACAATTTTGCTGATGAAATAAAATTGAGTTATTCCATACGGCACACACACACACACACAGACATCTGCATACACACACTTACAGCCTCTTAGGCACACGCACTTTACTTTAGTTGGCATCTTCCATATGAGAAGCTCTTGGCTTCCTTTAAGCATAAAACATTTTGCTACTTAGAATTCCATGGGGTTTTTAGTGCTTTTGTTACACTGTGCAGCAAGCGCGTATCTCGCCTGCAACGTGTCGTATGCGCAATTTTGCAATATAAATGACAACATTTCAAGTTTATGACAGTTTCTGCGACTCTCATGCATGTTACGCATATCAATTTCAATTCAATTTTTGACGGCACAGCCATCACACACACACACACATGCACGTACACCGGCGTGCAACACTTGCAACATTCAACAACTAAAAATTTCCAAACGCAGCCAAGACACATTTTACAATTTATTGGCTGTGGCCGATGTGCCAGCGACTTGAAATGTTGTCAACAACTTTAACAGCAACTAACAATTCCCCAGGGCAAATAAATAAATGTCAGCGGCAAAGGTAGCCAGAGTGTGGGTAAGAGGGGAGGGGTAGTGGAAAGGGGGGCTGGCGGCTGTTGAGCCTAAAAAGCAATTATAAAATGCAACGACTGTTCAAATTGATGTGTGTAAATGAACAGAGAGGTAAATACGGCGTTATGCGTGTGACTGCGTCTCTCTCTCTGTGTGTGTGTGGGGGTGTGTGTATAGCACTTTGTATTCATTGGACCATTTGCAATTTAGCAATTGAAATTGCAATTCTGCTTCATAAGCATAAACACAATAGAAGAAATATACACAAAGTCCTTGCCCATCAGCCATTTGAAGTGTTTTTCCAGCAGCAGTTGACAGGAAAAATAACTAAAGAAAAGCAATAAAAAAAAAACACATGAAAATGGGGAATTGGAATTGAAATGCAAATGGAAAATAGAAGTAAGACAAAAAGAATCTGTTTTAAATTGATTTTATTTATTGATAAGAAAAGCTCAACTTGCAGCATTTTGAAAATGAAATTTCAATTAAATTCTTCAACCATCACAATTTCAACGGCCCGATCAAATGCCACTGCAGCACCCAACAACAACAACAACAATCAGCATAGAATATTGCAGCGCGGGTGACGCGTTGTTTTTTGTTTTCTGCATGTGTGGCATTCATCGCCGTTGTGTTTGGCTTGGTTTGGTTTGGTTTGGCCTGGGATTGAATTGGATTGTTGGTAGCCTGATGGCTCGGCTCCTTCAGTTGGTCCCATGTGACCAAAGTGCCGTAATATAATGGTTTCTCGGCTAAAATAAACGACAAATGCCGCGGCAGTCGCAAGTGTGGCGGCTTAAACGACCAGAGACAATAACAATTCTCGTTGGCACAGTGGGTACCTGGCATCTAAAACCCGATAAAATTGCTTATTAAACAAATCAAAATTCTAAACATAATTTAAACTAAGATAAATTAAGAATAATAACAATAATTAGTGTCGAAATGTCAAAAGTTGCGAACTGCTTGTTATTTGGAATATTTCGTTTGGTCTTTTTACTGACATAAGCGACGGGCACACTTAATGCGTAATGTTATGTTAATTACTTAACAGAGCAGCTGATCAAGTGGATTCCTTTGATCGCTGTTAAGCAATTTCTCCCAATCGAACATCTATTTTGCTTTTCTTTTTATTTTTCTATTTTATTACATGTTATGTTCTCCTTATTTTATTTTCTTTTCCTTTTATTTATTGAGTTTAACAGAAAGCTAACAAGTTTTGTGTCCTTTGAGCTTGAAATCCCATAACTAATATGAAAAATGCTGCTGCAAAAAGAAATTTTTTTTGTCGAAATGATATTTGCTTTGCGCAATGTGCATTCAATTTTCGTTTATTTTGTTTCTTTCTTCACACACATTCCCATGCATTCCCCCCCTCGACTATCATGCAATATACATATAGAAAAATAATAATTTGTTAGAGCTCCACATGCATTAATCTTTGCCCTGCCCCACGCCATTGCGGCATTTGCAAAAACCAAATGCACTGAACATGCAATCAAACATAAAGCGTTGGCATCTCCCGCTGCTGTTGACGGAGGAGGGTAATGGAAGGTGGATAGTTGTGTTGGTGGGGGAGGGGGTGAAGGGTGAATTAGGTGTCTTGGGAACTACTGATATCGTTGCAACTGGTGCATTTGCCAAGAAGGAAGAACATCCCCACTTGGGCAATCCTACACTTGGATAAGCGCGAAGTGAAGGCATCTTTGCAATTGTGTAATCGCTCCTACTCACTCTTTCCTTTGCTCTTTCCCGTGCTCTCCCTTGCGCTCTATTGTTCTCCCTTTCGCTCTTGTTCTCCCTGTGTGCCACAGTCTGTCCTGCTGATTTAGAGCGCCATATGTGCGGTTCGCTCGACTTGAACTCTGAACTACAAGCTTCCATATGGTTTCATTTGCTTTGTTGTTTCTGCCACTTTGCCATTTGCTGAATGCATGCGGTGCACATTGAAAGACATTCGCTGGCTGCACCATTGTAAATGCGAAAAGGAAATTAAATTTTCGACTGTAATGACAAAAAGTGCGGCTAATTGCGGACGCAGGATTACAAGTTCGATGCGCATTGGCGATTGCCGAAGACATTTCGTGGTTCAGTAGCATTTCACAATTTAATACTATGCTTGGCCGGGCACAACTGTGCGTATGAATGATTTCGCATACTTTGCAAATACAAGCACACACACACATACACACGCACACATGCACACGCACACGCTCATGCAGACGGATTATGCGAATTTAATTATAATTGCGCTAAGTTCACTAATGCGACTTTCTGCTTACACACACACACACATGCGTGGGAGCCATGTATATGTATTGGTGTGTCAACATAATGACGTAACTGCTGAGCACTCAAATTCATACAACTAAATGTGTATGTGTGTGTGTGTTCCTATAAAACGGCAGTCGTCTCCCGTTAACCGCAGATAACATTTGCCTGCACAACGCTTCATATACTAAAAATGATTGTAGGATTGTCACATTGTCGCATTGTTTGTTTGTCAATCAGTCGCCTTGTTTGCCTGCACTTTGGCATTATGCTAAATATAACGCTCAATATAACCTCAATAAGCCGACGCAGTGACTTGGTCACAGGTTGATAAGCGCTTTCAATAAATTTCACTCTTTGTGCCTGGCAACCGGCAGGAGGGAATGGCTGTGGGGCAAAGGAGGGGATAAGGAGGGTCATCAGTGTCATTATCAAACGCAGACGCTGCTAAATATACATGTATATATTGGTGTGTATGTGTATGTATGTGTGTGCTCAGAAGTTTAAAATATTCTTCTCACTTTAATTGAGTTTTATTTAGAATTTTGGTTATGAATTAAATTTCTTTTGTCCTCAGCTTCTCTTGTCTCCTGTGCTTCTGTGTGTATGCGGGTGTGTGTGTGTGTGTGTGTGTGAGTGTGTGAGTGTTCGTCAATATCACGAGGCTAAACAAAGAGGCATTCAAAACAGAAGCCAACATCAGACTTTCGGCTTGTGTGTTTATTCAATTGAATTGAGTTAATAAAATTTGCAAAACTTTTCTACTTCAATTAAAGACACAATTTTTTTTTTTTTTTTTTGTGGTGTTCAGGGGATTCTTTCCTTTGTTTGGAGGAAAAATTTCCGAAATAAAAAATTCCAAAAACCAACTTTCTAAATATGAGAAATTTTCGTTCCCATAAATCGTAGCAGATTTTGCCAAATGACGTTGCAGGAAGATTGACAGTTTTTGGTGAAAGCTGAAAAATACAACTTGCCACTCAGCACCTCACATGGAACACACACACACACACCCATAGGCATAGGTTTGGTCATTGCAGTTGGCCATCAATCAATTTGATGCAAAGTCTGCTGCACATGTTTGCCTATGATAACGAATGCAAATGCCACAACAAGCCAAACAGTGAGAAGTCCAGCCGAAAAGAGTTAACACCGTCCGTGTGTCGCTACTGGCGTATGAGCCACGTTCTGACTGGGCCAAAACTGGCTGCCAGTCCGTGAGAGTGCGGCATGTGTTCCCCATGGGCGAGAGCCATTGCTCGCTCATCTATAATTATTTATCCATCAGCAATCTACTTACAACATTTGCCCAATTACCTAGCATTTAGTCAATGACTTACAGCTTTACAGCCCAATTAGTCAGTCAGTCAGTCAATCAATTGGTGAATCAGATGATGCGCTATTTAATCATTCGACATTCAAATTATGCCCATTTCATTAAGTTGATTTTCGTCACGATTGAATCTACATTGAAAATAAATGCAACAGAAACGTTCTGTCAGTCAGACAATCAGCAAGTGAGTCATCAAACTGTTAGTTATTCGATTAGTCAGTCAATCACAAAGTAAGCTTTCAATCAGCTATGATCATTCGCTTTGTTTTTAAATTGTTTCACTTTACTGATGAATGAATCAATCAATAACTAAATTGCTTAATTGTTTTTAGCGCTTCTATTGGATCAGTACTCTAATTGAGGAGTCTGTTGATCAGTAATTTTGAATTCAATCAATCTGTTTTTGAATCAATCTTCAATCCAATTAAGAAATGATCTACTCTTAAAGTCATTTAGTGTAGATTTTGTAAGCTTATAGTATAGTTTATCAACCTTAAAACTTATATTATTTATTAAGTCAATCAATCAATCATTAGTTTCATCACACCTTAATATCAATCACACATAAGCTGCATCAATGGCTTAAATATATTTCATGTTTTTCTTTTCTTGAACCTCTTTTAATGTCATATAATCTTTACTCTTCAATCACTTGGCAAATACCAATTCAAATCAATCGCATGCTCATTTCACTGCAATCAATCAGCAATCTTACAAATGAAATACCTTTTATTTGATTGCTTAGTTACTTATTCAATCATTACCTTATCAAATTTCTATGGACATTCAATCAATCAATCAGACAGTTTGGTCGTCAGTTAATCAACAAGTCACTTGATTAGTGATTCAATCAGAGATTTCATTCATCTTGTCGATTCGTTAGTTATTCCATTCCATTGTACTCAATCATAGGGTAATTTCGTGCATCATCAATCACGACTTCAGCTTATCGCTTATTTAATCAGTCGATAATATTCGACTCAAGACTCCCATCTACTTCCAATACTCATTTTCCCGCTTCAATTGCCCAGAGTCTTACCTAATCATTAGGTCAGTCAGTCGGTCAATCATTTACTCATGTTCAGTCATTCAGTTGCTCCGCATAAAATCAAATGTTGCACAAAATGTGTGCACTTTTAATTGACTAACAACTCGGCTGCGTTGCGGTGGCGCCCAAAGCTGCAATTAATGTCAAGACACATCAGGTTGCCGCTGGCTACTGTCTACTGGCCACTAGCCGCTGGCCACTGGTCACCGTCCACTGGCCACTGGCCACTGGCCGCTCGCCGGACACTGATGAGTCGCCAATGAGGGCAACTAATAAAATTCATTCATAAATAATTCAATGGAATGTCGAGCGGCAACAATTTATAACAATTTCGCATATGTCGTCAGCTTGGTGACAACAACAACAACAACAACAATAATAGTCAAAACAACAACAACCGAAAAGGCGAGAACTGTGTGGCTTAATTGATTTGTTTTGTACCCAATAAAGCGACATTTATGCATTCAACTTTTGTATCTAAATGTAATTCTCATATAAATATCTAATCTCACTTTTATTTGCCATTTAAATGACTCAATGACCGCCCCCCAAATTGACGTAGATTGAGAATAATTGCCGCCCCAATGGATCACTTTATGTCCCGTTAATGTATCCTCATTTTCCGGTTGTCTCCTCTATCAAACGCTTTCCAGGTGATAACTTGAAAGCTTCACTACAAGCACATGATTATATCAAATGATTGATGTGTGTGTAAGTGTGGGTGTGTGTGTGTGTGTGTGTGTGTGTGAGTGAATGGAAATACTTGTTAGGAACTCTATAAACTCTTAAGTCTTATATCTGGAAACTGGAAGTTTACGTCCCTTTCCAACGAAAAGTCTTTTTTGTACTTGGGCTTTCTTTAAGGTCAGTTATTTATCGCTCTTCTCTGCGATTCTCATAAAGTTTTTGTAATCTCAGAGTAGCGCTTACTTAAGTTATTTTAGCGACTCTGAAAATACACTGAGTTTTAAAGCGATGTTGAATTTTCTCTCTCTTTTGGCTTGTTGGAAAATTCAGTGTTACTCAAGATGACGACTTCGGAAATTGAATAGTTCAAGGGTTATAAAAGCAATGCTTGTCTCTGATTCTCTGAGTTAATATAATATATAGTATATATATAAAGTCGAAGACTGTCTGTCATTCATTGTCATTGATGTTCCCAGATTTTGAGTCTTACTTCTGAATCAAAAGTCCGCTTTCATTGTTAAGCACATTCCGTAGGTGGATTCTTTCACACAGCGACCTCTCTCTGCGATTCTCACACATGTTCCGCAATTTTATTGTTCTGCTAAGCGCTGCTTCTCTGCGATTCTCATGAAACTTGCCTCAGTCCGTGGCGTCACTGCGATTCTCATAGCACAAATGTCAGATGTCAGAAGTTTTCTCTGTGAATTTCATTCAAACATTCATTTAGTTTAGCATCGATTGTGAGGCGGAAACTTTTTATAATTCTCAAATTATTTTTAGTTTCTCCTAAGCTGCGTTTTTCCTTTCATTTTTCAAGCTGTGAAGATCAAATAAATCCCTTGATATTTCGAAGCTGTGCCAAGGGTTAATCATATTTTTCCTACCTATGGGAAGGGCAACTCGAAAATGTGTAAAATTTCAAATTTTTGTATTTTTATATTTTTTTAAAAAAATTCATTTTGATTGATGAAATCAATCGATTTATCATATGAGCATAAGTAATCGAACAGAACAGAGAATTTCCCATAATAATGCGAAACACGTAAAAAGCAGCCCAATACAAAAATAAAAATAAAAATAATAATAAAACGAAGTCTATAAAAAGCAAGAAGCGGAAGAAGAAGAAGAAAATCCAAAGAAATAAAAATTTTCGTAGGCCGAAAAAAAAAACATCAATCATTTCGATGTGTTTTCCCCGCCCCCTTCAACCCAGCCCCAACTTCCAGGTTAATTGTTGTTAATGTAACACGAGTTGGCGCTTTCCTTTGATAAATGATCAAATACAATTTTTATATATGTATATATAAAGAAAAATGATGTTATATGCAATACGGGAGGAATTTCCCATAGAACTTTTCACATTTTCCAACTTTTAAATTCTCGTTCAGTCGGAAAAGACTTAACGATGCTTTAAATTTGACATTTACAACTGAAAACTATTACCAAAGCCCTACAAGCTATAATATATCACAGTTACAAATACATGGAAAGCTCTACACACACACGCACACACACACACATACATATACATATACATGCCCACAGCCAGACAAGTGAAACGAAAGTCAAGCGTAATTAGAAAAAAAACAAGCCACAACAAGCGTTGTTGGTCTCTCGCTGTATGTGTGTGTGTGTGTCTGTATAAGTAACTGTAAAACAACAAACTGCAAGCCATGGGTTAAGCTTTTCAAATATTCAGCTGCCGACACCGAAATATGCAGCATTTTGACAAATACTTTGACAGCCGCAATGCAAAAGGCGCGCAGTTGCCGCCGCTTTTGGTTGCTCGGGCCAAGCCACCGGCAACCAGTTGCTGGTTGCTGGTTGCTGCTTGTTAGTTGTTAGTTGTTAGTTGTTAGTTGGCCAACAACGTGTTGGTCATTCAAAAATAATAAAAAAAAAAAAAATCAAAAATAGGGGGTAAGGAAACGAATACATTTTCAGAATATCAAATCACAACACGAGCTGCACGTTCAAACTGTCAGCACCCCGAAAAAAAAAAAAAAAAAAAAAATAAATAAAAAAAAATTATTTAAATTATGTGAAAATTGCAATTGGGGGCAAAAGTTGAGAGGCGGGACACGCGCCGTGCTTTTCTCAGTTTATTCGGATTTTGATTTCATTTCGGTTTTCCTCAACGTTTTTTGACCATTTCCATTGTGTCCGCTGGAAAATTGCATTTTAATATTTCCCCTGAAATGTTCGCCAATTGACGTGGAAAGCGTGCAAAGTCTTTGATGTGATTTTCCGTGTGAAGATTTCACATGCCACTCTCAGTTGTTGTTGTTGTTGTTGTTGTGGCGCATATAAGAAATGTTTAATTAACAAGCACACACCCACACACACACACACCCATACACACATACAGGGATAGATTTATATGTCCCACATAGCTTCTTGTAGTCCTTTCACATTCCCAAACAAAGGACATGCTGCCGTTGAGTGCCAGCATCGCCTTTGATGTGATTCTCGTCAGAGTTAATTCCAGCCCCGAGCTGGGAGCTGTTTTTTGTGCCGCCCTTAACCAGGACATTCCACAATTTCTATGTCCGTATCCTTTGTTCCTGGACAAAAAGGTCAAACGCCACATCATCGCATCCATGGAAACAGTTGGCTTTGAATCGCAAAAGTTGAAATTAGATTCACTTTAGTTCACAGCTCGCAGTGCGTAGTTCACAGTTCCAGTTCACAGTTCACAGTTGGCAGTTGGCAGTTCACAGTTGGCAGTTGCGGCGTCATACGCGGCGTATGATTAATCAAAATGCGGTCAAAGGAAGGAGGAGGAGGAGGACGACAAGTGTCGACCGAGGTTGGCCGCCGCCCAAAGGGATGAACATTTTGCATGCCTATCGATTTTTTTTTTTTTTTGTTCTGTCCTGAAAATGTGGGAAATTTGTAAAACGTGACTGTAAAGTGACTTAAGGATTTACAGGGTATTAGATGGCCGAGCAGCTGACACATTTTTTAGGCCTTTAAATTTTCCTGTACACAACGATGGCTTTTGGTTTTTCCGCCCTCCGACAGGGAATTCGTGTTATAATTTTTCACGTTCACGCCTTCGCCTGAATTTCGGCAGGATTTGCCTGGACTTAGGCTTGTCAGTTAATTGTGTGTTTTGATACAAGTCCGTCAAGTAATTTTTTTGTTGCATGCCACAAAGAAAACACACACACACACACACACACATTCATATTGAGAAGATGTATCGCAGCTGCAGTTCCCCTCGAAGATGAACTCATGATGAGCCAAGGACTCTTTAGTTTATGTTGGCTTTTGGCTCTTGGCCATTTGACGTCTCGCAGAAGTTGGCTAAAATCAATATTAACCCTTCGCAAAATCAACAGAATGAAAATGAAAATGAAAATGATTGAAAACTGTTTCGTTTAATTGAGCCAATAAACTGAAGCTTCGATTATTCTTATTTTTACCGTTATTATCATTTCGATTCTTATTTTTCTTTTTTTTCATTTTATGGCTGCGACGAGCGAAGTGTTTGCTTCTCTTGATTTTGTATATAAATATGTGAGAGTGTGTGAATGTGTACATGTATGTATGTATAAGTATATGTTTGTGAGGAAGTGAAGGTGGGCGGGAAGTGGGCGGGAAGTGGGCACGCACGCTGGTCATAATTTCCGTTTCCGCAATCAAAATCGAGATGTGAAAAACACATTTTTGCAAGCGGCGGTCGCAAACAGAGAAAAAAAAAATGTGAAGAAAAACGTTGGAAAATATGTGGGGGGGGGCGATGGGAAAAACCATCATAAATGTTGTGCAAGTAAAAAGTAGGAAATAGGAAAATTCTATGGCCGCCCCCTCCCGATGGGCTCTGTGGCTATGGAAATCTCCACTGATTGCTTCGGCTCCGGCCTTTCAAATGATTCTTTATCTGTTTGAACTAGACTCTCGTCCTGGGGACAGAGAGCGGTAATACCCTTAAATTGGTGTAGGTCCTAATCTGCCTTTTAGATTCAGAGCCATAGGGCCAAAGGCACCTCGACTCCATCCTGTGCACCAGATGTGCCGATGACAGTTTTCTCATCGGGAGCTCTTCACTTCAATTTTATGATGGCTTTTCCACAGTTTCTGTGCCTCTCACTCAATTTAATGTGCTGAAGGCAGTACTTATATCGATATCATCGAGAGCCTTAACTAAAGGACATATTTGGGTGCAAGGACAGCACACATCGCACTTCTTAAAAGAAAATAAATGGAAGTGGATATTTATCAGAATTTTAAGATCTTTCAAAAATCGAGTATTTATTTCATTTCACTTTCTTTTTATTTAATTTAATTTTTATTTATTATTTATTTATTTAATTTATTTTTTATTCTTTGTTTGATACTCACAAATGAAGATTATTTCTATTCCGAGCCAAAGCGGAATGTATTTACTTTCAATTTCAATTTCTATTACCCTTTCTTTTGCCAATAAACGACTCTTTTTTCCCTCCACTTTCCGCCTCTGGCCGACAGATGGCGCTTTGGGCTTCAATGTTAAGATGATGCTTATTAGAGGAGGGAACATAATATTCCTTCCATTGAACTTTGAAGGCTATCAAGTACAGGCAACATTGCAATCAGAAGCACACACACACATTTATACCTACACACACACACACACACGCGCGCGCACAACCTTAAGTACACATAGTGACACCCAGAAGTTTGGCAACTGCAGAGGGCAAAACATTTGGCACGTCATTGGATCAAAGAATGTATAAAACTATTTCACGTTTTGAAAGAAATTGAAAAACTTATTTCCCCGGAAAATCGTTGGGAAAGCAAATGAAAAACAAAGCACAAATGAAGAGCAGGAAAATGTTTAACATTTATTTGAAATTCAGAAGGATAATTAAAATCGGAAGGTCGAAAGGCGTCTAAAAATCTAGGAAAAGTTTTAAACTAAGGAATTTCATTAAATGTGTTTGCTCCTAAGGGTGTGCATGTGTGTGTGTGTGTGTGTGTGTGTGTGTGTGTGTACTTAGTGGTTTGAACTTTTCTTGAATTATTTTCAAATTGAATGACAACCACATGAAAAGAGACGCAATGCGAGGACAAGGTTGCCTTTAAAGCTTTTCGATGTACATGCAAATACACAGACACACACACACACACACACACACAAGCATCTCTATAGTAGGACGACACACATACAAGCACAGCCACAGTTAAGCGCATAAAAGCCGAAAGGGTGGGATGATGGGCGCGGGGAGGGGGGAGGGTGGAGGGGGACTTCAAGTCGCCGTCAACCCACTCAGAGATGCAACGACAATTTTCCTGAGTGGAAAATGAGTTGCGTTCACTTTTTTCTTCGCGCGCTTGTGCAATTTCGCCGGCAGCCACTGCAATGAGTATCACAAGAGTGGCAGCAGTGGGAATTATAACGGGAAATGCGCTTGAATGTTGCAATAACCATAACATAACCGGAGGCGTGGCCAGAGGGCGGCGACTTCCGCACGGACCGCACTAAGTGGATGCCATAACCGTTCGGTGCGAAAATATCGCGCTTATAATTCTAATTGAATAAATTAAAAACTTCAAACTTATTCAAGAAATGCCAAGTTATTTTTTACCGTTAGTTCTTGTTAAAGGGCGTTGAAGGTGGTGGATAAAAAAAAGGAGGATTAAGGTTTGCCATTTTAATGGTCGAAGGTGTTAAAAAGAAATATTATATAAGGCAATGTATGGACGCTCCTTGAAACAGGACCGGGCCGGATTCAAGCTGACGGTCAAAGTTGTGGCCAGTCGAAAGGAAGGTGAAGGCAGGGAGGGAGGGGAGGTGGGGATGAATGTCAGATAAAAGTATAACAATAAAGCGGAGTGGATGATAAACGAGCTGAACGCATAGCGGAACAGAACAAAATGAAGCAACTCTTAACAAGCAGCGGAGGAAATGATGCCAATTGGCGTAATTAAAAAGAAAAGTTTTATAACAAAAGGAAAAGCGTAATAATTGCCACGCACAACAAATAGAAAGACAATTAACCAGAACTTTAAGAACAGTTATGTCTACGCTCCAGATCGTTTCTATATATATCAACTATAATTTCCTTCATTAGCCGCGAAGCAGAAAATAATTTTTAATGCAATTGCAGGAGCGAGACAAATGAAATCCTGCAGGACAAGTTTCACGTGAGCTTTTGAACAATTTCATTAATTTTTATATTCTTATCCTTTGAGGATGGGAGAATTTCCAGCACAATAAAGACAAGCTCTTATCAGCTCTTCATAACTTCAAGGATTTTTCCTGAAGGTCTGTGGAGCAACACTCAAGGCACCTGAGGTTTTAGTGTCTTCTATGAGCTTCCATCTATCTGTATATTAATCTTTCTTTTTATCTACCTTATTATCTATACATTTATTTACCTGTCTATCTATCTCTCTATCTACTTACCTATACATCTACCTGTCTATCTGTCAATATAATAGGCGATCCATCCTTCCGTCTATGAAACCTTCGCAAAATAATTATTGGAAAGTTTTGAGGTCTCCTAAAAAAGGGTCAAGGCACAAATTTATTCAAATTCTTATTTTCATATTTTATATTATATTATTTTATTTTTTATTATTTTATTAAAATTATTATTATTTTTATTTATTTAATATTTTACAATCTTGCGCGTCTTACAGTTTTTTAAATATGGGATAAAATTTTAAAATATTGTTTCTTCAGTAAAAACGCTTCACTTGGGTATCTAAAGTAGCAGTAAGGGCGTGTCAGTATTCATCGGTACTTAGTACTCAGTCTTGCGAATGTGTGAATCATTTGTGAATAACTCAAACTAGACAATAAATAAAATGAATCCAAATTCAGAGTATCTAAACGTCAAATACAAAATGACCAACAGTTTTTATCTACCTTCCATCTCTTCTCTGTCTTTTTTTCTCCTCTCTCTCTCTCTCCCCCTTCCCATCTCCCCCTCTGCCATTCCATTCCTTTGCTGTTCGACAAAGTGTGGAATTAAATCCCATCCACAAGATTCGCCATTGTAACTAAGGCGTTTCTTGCTCTTGATATTTACACAAAGCTTTGGCATTTCATCGGAAATTTGTTTTTTTTTTCTCCTATTTTTTTTTTTATATTTTTTGTTGGTCTTTTCTAAACCTCTGAGTGTGCGCAAGTGTGTGCCTGCCTGTGTACTGTGTGTGTACTGTGTGCACTGTGTGCACTGGTGTGTTGGGCCTGTCAATATCTATTTGGCAGTGCGTGTGGCTCTGGGTTTAATTAAAGGCGGCACATGGGAAAAAGTTATGTGGGTGGGCGGGCGGCAGAATTGGCACAGTGAGGGCTTCGCATGTTTATAAGGTCTTTAAGACACTTACCCGGGGAGTTCACGGGCAGCTGAGTAGTAACCTTCATGAGTGATAAAAAAGTTCAAATGTCCAGCCGTATAACAAGTTGTCTTAAATTTGAACTCTAAAAATCAACCCGGGAATGTCTCCGGGTCTGGGTCCGGG
Source organism: Zaprionus lineosus (assembly GCA_035044505.1). Classification (NCBI taxonomy): domain Eukaryota; kingdom Metazoa; phylum Arthropoda; class Insecta; order Diptera; family Drosophilidae; genus Zaprionus; species Zaprionus lineosus. Next base: position 1,171,194 of record JAWNNX010000314.1, read on the forward strand.
TCCGAGTGCCGGAGGTCAGTTTATGTCGTTAAACATTGGGGTGATCTGTTCTTGGGGGCCTTGGAACTGGCACTTGGTTACAGGTATTCCACATGGGAGCCATTACGCATACGCACTGCTGTCTCTGTGCGGATGTGCCTGAATATGTCTGCGTGTGTGTGTGCGTGTGTGCGTGTGCGTGTGTGTTTTTGTAGCATTTTAACGTTTAGTTTATTATTGTGGATTTTACGACAAGCAGTGCAGCATATAAAAGCCCAGCTACGAGCAACGAGTTGCGAGTTGCGAGCTCTGAGCTCCAAGCTCCAAGCTCTGCGCTCCGAGCGAGGTTTGCTTTTGGCCACTTAAGGCACATTTATTGGCCAAGTGGCAAAATAAACAGTCGAGCAGTTGAACAGTTCAGCAGTTGAGCAGTTGAGCAGTTGAGCAGCTGAGCAGTTGAGCAGTTGAGTAGTCGAGCTGCGGCGCTGCGGGGCAATGCAACGAGCTTAGTGCCCCTGAAGTTGATATAGAAAACATGATTAAAACGGGTAAGCAGCTTCGCCCCACCATATAAATCCTTGCATCAACAGGACTATCACAATAAACTTAAGAATCTTTAAGCTTTCACTAGAAAGGACACGCCTGGCGAGGCTCTTATCATACGAATAAACAGATCTATAAACACACACACACACAACTATAAAAAAAAATATATATATGTATATGTATATATATATATATATATGTATATTTGGAGAATCCGCCAACAATAGGGAACTGAAGTTGTTTACATGTACAGAAACGATTCCCGAGTTATTTATGTCCTTTGCGTGAATTGAATGCTGAAGTAGTCGTAAGACCCTCTGGCCTATTGTGTATGTTAAACCCTTGGCTTTCAGACATGTCATCCGCAGCGTAGGTTTTCTTAGTTTAAGGATCATGGGGCCCCTTCCATCATATCCCTTGAGCCGCTCTGCCGCCATTGTCACCATTATAAAAACCAACAGGAGACGCCATTATTGTGTCTCGTAAGCAAATGAAGCTTGAAAAACAAAGCCATCCATGGAGTAGTCCCCCAACCACCCCCACCCCCATACAAGTCCTCCATCATTTCCCCCAGCCCCAGCCCGTCTCCAACTCCAGGACCAAATGAAACGAATTAATTATTTTCCAGAAAGTTGGCAATAAAATGCTTTATAACGATGCTGGAGCCCACAACCCGCTGTTTTATGGGCAGACCGACTAATTTCACTATTGCTCCCTGTCAAGTGGAGCTCCCCCCAATTTGCATACCGAGCGATGGCTGCTTTTAATACCCTGCACATGTGAACACCATGGTGGATGTAGGGGCTCTCTGGGTTGCCCTTTAATTAAGGCCACCAACGTGTCCTTTGGCCTAAAAGTAATTCCAACTGACTGTCTGTGTCTGACTGAAGGAAATATAATAATATTTTTTATAATAATAAATATAATAATTTTTTCATTTAATGTAAATAATATTATTTTCCATATGTGATGAATATTTTTTGAATGACTTTCTGACTGCCCAAAATCTACAGTGAAAAAATTGTATTTATTTATTATAAAGGAAAAAGTCAGGCGTTGGGGCTTTTATCACATTTTCATAATTATTTAATTACCTTTGTTGAAGTTATGGATGGATTTTTTTTTATTGATTTTCCATTTTCCATTTTGTTGGTGTGATATTTGCAATTAATAAATAGCATATTAAATGCAAATAAATATTTTATTTTTATTTTTAAATATTTGCTTTATGATTTGTGTTTATTTTTTACACATTTTAAAGGCATTTTGATTTCAAGTAAAAATAAATATTAAATAAATAAAAATCTAAATTTATTTATTTTTTTTTGTGATAAATAAATTGATTGAAAATTACATAAGTTTACATACATAGTTTTTATTATTATTTTTAATTTTTATTTTATTTATTTAAATTTAAAAAATCCTTCAAAAACAGCCCCTTTTACTGAGTGCAGGGTATCCGCTCCTTCCACTTTTAACCTTTGCTTTTTCAATTACTTTGCATGTTTTGCACTTATGGAGAAGCCGTCAAAAGAAAGAGAGAAAGAGAGAGAAGGAGAGGAAGAAAGAGACAACAAGAGAAGAAAAAATATTGTTTTGTGATTTTTATATTTAAGTGAACATCGAATTGAAATAGAAATGAAAGAAAAGCAGGGAAAATAGATTTGAATTTTCCGTCGGCTGTACTCGTTTTACTTTCTTGCTTTTATTAGCATTTGGCTTTTCTTTTTCCTTTTTCATTTTCATTTTCTTTTTTTATTTATTTTGTTTATTTATTTTTTTTTTTTTTGGTTTTTGTTGCTGGGCATGTGTGTGTTTTATTGGCCAAGCTCCAATACGTTAAAATGCAGAACTTAATTAATTTGGTTTTATCGGGGACGCATCTCCATCCTCCATTGGCGCTTCCGATTGGTGGCCCTGGCTGATTCCGGACTGATTCCTGGCTATTGGCGTAATAAATTGTATTTTACGACTCTTGCTGTCCATTAATTTCGCTCATAAGAATCCAAAACTTTCGGATATTACCAAAGTGTCTGGCAGCACACGTGGCGTATACGCAATCTCGGCGATTGTAATTTTTATAATAATTTAATACATCGTTCGGACAGCTCAATGAATATTTAAGTGAATGTTAACCAAACTTATGTTCGCTTCTATATAATATAAGCAAATACACTTGTGTGCGGGAGGGGCGTAACCGCCGCCCACTTCTCAGTCTCGGTCAGCTGGACCACACATTGTGCTGCGGTGCCGCAAAACGCTTAACGAATGCCAATCAAAAATTCTCAGCTCTTTTCAATTGTCGTCGACGTCATTTTGACGACATTTATTGATATTAAGATATATATATATAAAATATATATATATTTTTATATTTATGGATTTTTAACAGTAATAATTATTTTACCGTACACTTCGCTGTAGGTAAATGGCGTTCGTGACGTCTCAGCGGCCACACCCCTACCCAGTTCCCAGTCCATAGTCCGTGGACGCGCCCATCTGCCACTTGCCCCGCGGCTTCTGTTGTTTATTTGATTTTCAGTGGCGAAATTTTCGAAAAGTTTTCTAACTCCTTGTTATGTTTTAATAAACGTTTTTGTTTACTCTCCTTGTTTCATTAGACTTTTGTTGGGCCACTTGTGGACCGCCAGCCAGAAACAACAACAAACTTCATTTTTTCTTAATTGCCAATTAGGCGCTGAAAAGTTTTGTTCAGCGAAATTGAACTTTTGATAGATGACGGGACGAAAGCCTCATAAATAGATGATTAAACTGTGATAAAGGAGTTATAATTATCGAATAATGTGAGCAGATATTTTACATGGCAGATGCCAAGGTTTGATGGCTTGTGGCTTTTAATTGACAGCCGGGGGCTTTTCTACGTTCGACGTTGATTCGATGAATTAATTACCGTGCAATATTATACTATAAAGGTGTAATAAAACTGTATATATAAAGTGGAATATCAGTAGATATTAAATAATTACTATTATTTACAAATAACAGTTTAATGACATATCAAAGGAACAAAGCAGCAGAGGCGTCAGTTCAATTTGACAACTAATTAAATAAAATAGAAAAAAAATTAAAAAATTATTAAATAATAATTAAATGAAGATGTGATATTTGTTTATATTTTTCTTCTTTTTTTTCCAATTAATTTTTTATTTATTGATTAAAAAGAGTCCCCAAGCTAACCCAAATTTGCTTGCTCTCCGCCCTGTGAAACTTTTCAATGTCCTTAATACAATTTTAATGAATTTAATAGAACCACAAAAAGTGTATAATTTGAAAAGTTTTCACTTTGAACTCTCGCATTAAAGGAAACCCAATTTATGACTCTTTGTGCACAAGTTGCAAAAAGAAGAAGATTTCATTATAGTCCCGATTTTAATTTATCTTTAATCTCTCTCTCTCTCTCTCTCTCTCTCCCAATGATATACGATCCGCATTCTAATAAAACCAAAAATTGTAGCCTAGCCCCTCCCCCACCCCTCCGCCCATAACTTTCTCGCAGTGTCAACAGTTTTCTTAGTTCAATCCCCTTAAATTGGCCTCGACTCGAGCGGCGAGTCGCATTTGAAAATTTATTAAAGTTAAATCCTCTTTAATCCTCGGAATATCAATCATTGTAATTTCTGTTATTGCTCGACCGTAACTCTTGTGTTCTTCTCGGATAACAAGGCGCAGGACAAGGACGACCGACCGTTCTTCGGGCTCAACTAATTAATCAACTTTTGCACATTGCGTATACGCAACGGTGTCCCCGTTCTTAAGCCCCACAATTGAACACTTGCCATTGGCCTCTGGGCCACTTCTTATCAACGTGCATTTAACCTCGGAACGCGTTTTGTCTGACTGAATAACGAGATGGTCATAAATAATTGCAGTTAACTTTTGTTCGCTCTTTCGGCTGCTTCTCAAGCTTACATCATTATTACCACCACCACCACCATCATCATCATCACCGCCATCATCATCATCATCATCATCATGATGAAAAATTACTTTTAATTTATACGAAAAACACAGACGCCGTCGAGTGGGAAGCCAGCAATTTGACATTTTATAAATTATGTCACATGCTTCTTTCCGTTCAGCGGGAAAATTGATCAAATGGCGAACGGCGGACAACGGACAAGCGGACAATGGACAGGCGGACAGGCGGACAGGGATTGCCAAAAAACTTGCTGACCAAAACTTTTAATGGTCATCGATAAATTTGCAAACTCTTTAAGCCAATCCCCCGGCCATATGATCCATGGGAGTTACTCAGCTCCCTGGCTATGGCTGAGCGAGCGCTAATCTAGTGACAACTTGTTGAGCTATAAATATAAATGTTGTCTCCTTCCTGCCACGATACAGGATACTAAATGGACATGTGAGTGTGTGTAAGTTTGTGCGTGTGTGTGTGTGTGTGTTTGTATTCATGGGTGTGGGTATGCGACTGTGTGTGAACAATGCCTTTTCCCTCTACATGACTGCAGCTGAGGAGGTAATATATTCCACACTTGTAGTCCTGTCTGTCAGGCAGATCCTGATACGTTTTATTTCCACTCATCCTAGTATATACTGCATATAAATGCCACCTAATTTCGATTTTAGTCAGAATAATAAAATAGCTTAGATATGTCCTTTGAATGTCCTCTTACTCAAATGAACACAAGCTGGGGGAATGAGATTCCTTTTAAAGACTCTTAAGGGAAAATATTTTGGGAGCAGCTTCCAACTCACTCCTGCCTCTCACCCAAGTACAGGGTATCTCTCCATCGATCAGCCGAGATTTGAATTTCGGTATTTATTTTCTTTAGTTTCTGTCGCCGCCAGAACGACTACTCAATTAGCCGCCGGCGCTGCGGCCAATGCAGCTGCCTGGGCGACGGGGCTGACAAATTGCATTTGTTGCCAGTTGACATGCAGACAGCTGGAGGCGGGTGGGGTGTGGGGGGTGGGGGGTTGGTGGTCGGAGTTTGTCACATTGTGGGTGACCAGGGGAGGGGGTGCCTGGCACGCCAAATGGCTAACGGAAGCAGGCGCAATTTTTCCCATTGATTGGCTTTAATTAGAGAATCCGTCGAGCTTCAGCGATAATGCGAGTTTTTTTTAAAGACCATTGCGGATCCTTTAGTTTGGTCCTTAGAAAGTGCGAGTTTTTATATCCAAAATTTGCATATTTTACACAGAAAACAAAAATTGTTTTTCTCAGTTATTGGGGAAATCGTTGCTCTTTTCCGCTTGGCCTGATAATGGGAAAACTAGAAAGAGCCAGAAGGGGCAGAAGGGAGAGGAGGGGAGAGGAGAGAGCGAGAAAAATTATGAAAATATTTTATAAAGTTTTTCTATTTTTTTGTTTGTTAGTTTTTCCTCATTTTGTGGAACCAAAGGTTCCTTGTTTGTGTGGCAGGCATCAGAGTAGCTGTCGGAACTTTGTGTGCAACCCTCAGCTGTCGGTGGCAAGTGGCAACTAGTTGCCAGTGGCGAGCTGCAAGTAGCAACTGGAAGCTGGAAACTGAAAACTGGAAACTGGCAAACCCAACTGTTTGGCTGGCAACGTCATCCGATAAGGATATATAAAAAGCCTTTTCATTACCAACAACAAATGCAAGGATGTCTTTAGAAAATTTTGCTGCTGTTTTCTCGAGGAAAACATCTTGGAAAATTAGTTCCAATCTATGAAGCATTCAGAAAATTCTTTGACTTTCAAACTTTGGCCATGCCACATGTTGCCTTGCGAATCCTGATTACTTCTCCTTCACTCCCCTCCTTTGCTCGTGCTCTGTTAGCTAATTGTTATTTTTGTTCTTCTTCGTCTTCTTCTTGATCCCTGGGAACATCCCATGTCCGTTAAGATGTCTCTGCCGGAGCTTAGCCAAAACTTTTTTTGGCCAATTCCATTTTGGCCAGAATCTTTCACTGTCCGTTCGCAGTGAAAAGCCAAATCAAAAGCCACACCACGGACTGTCCAGTCTCCCTCCTTTCTCATCCTCTTCTCTCCTCCTCCCCTCTTCCTCGTCCTCACTTTTACTCTCGCTTGTTTTCTCTTTCGTCGTATTCGCTCCACGAGTTTTTCAAGTTTATTTTGCATAATTGCACTGCCAGTAAATTAAATGCGCACGCATTGAAGGCCCTGCCACGCCTCCAATGCCAAATGCCGGCTTAGTGGCCAAACTTTCAAGGAGCAACTTTAAAGCGCCTAAAAGTTTACGAGCAACGACAACTGCAACAACAACAACAACAGTAAAGCCTAACAGCAACAGCCAAACAACAACAACAACAGTTACTGAGGGCTTATACAGCCATTTGTTTATATGTGTGTGTGTGTGTGTGTGTAGATGTGAAGATGTATAAAACCAATAGATGAAAAATTCAAAGCAGAAGCGAGGCTAAAAAAACAAGCCAATTGGCGGTTAGGAGAATCGCTTGTAAAAACAGAAAAGCGCCAATTAAGAAATTATTGGAATAATTTATAAATTTTATATTTTTTTTTTTTAATTTATTTTAAGTTTAATTACTTTTCTTCAAAATTAAAGTTAATTTTATTAATGAAATGTATTTTTAATACGTGTAAAAGAAAACTAACTGAGGAAACGCATTTAATACACTTTTTTGATACATTTGAAAGCGCTTTCAAAATTACAACAAATTTCATAATTAGTTAAAAAAATTTAATAAATAATATAATAGTTTACTTTAGTTGAAAAGCGGTATTTCTTTTCTTAAGTCACCTTGAAGGGTGTTCAGTCGTTTCTTACGATAATTAAATGGCAGTAGGCCAGGTGACAGCTTTTAATGCGGCTAATCAAATGGATATTATTTTAATAAATTTTAATATTTTTAAAATAATAATAATAAATATTTAATAAAAAAAAATTAATTTTTAAATAAAATATAAAATATTTATCTCGTCATATTTGGCATATTTTAAAAAAGGTATCTTCAGACAGAAGCTAAAAATTCGTTAGAAAATGCCTGCTATTTGGGGAGAAGTTTAAAAATATTAATTTATATTAAATATATTATTTAATTATTAAATAATAATGATTTATTTAAAATACTTGTAAACGTATTTAAAGGGAATCCTGAAGTCATAATAAATAAAATATATTCCCATAATACTTCAGATTCATATTTATTTGGGTCATAAAAGAGTCCTTTGTATGAGGCAAATTTTAAGGTTCAGTTGGCACCCGAAATTTATTTAAAATTAGTATTTGTTTTTCCATTTAGTTGGTCTTCAGAATTTAAAAGATGCGTTGGTCATCGTCTTAATTAAGAACCTTTAATTAAAAGTTAACTCATAACTTACATTTCTATGGTCACTTCCGCACTCATCTCCAAATGCTGGGAAATTGTTCACTGAGCTGCAAGCCACACTGTGGACTTCTAATGCGTATGATGAGTGTACGTGTGTGTATGTGTGTATGTGTGTATGTATGCCTAAGTACGTGTGTGAGTGTGTGTGTGTGTGTGTGTGTAGAAAAGTAAATTTAAAATGCACACTCATCTGATTATGTGGTCTACGATGAGTTGTATGGGTTTTATGGCACAGACCCGCCCACTGAAACTCACACACACACACACACACGCAGGCGTGCACTCACACACATACACACAGTCAAGCTTCCGTATCCGCACATGTACTTGAAACTGGAGGTTGGTCAAGGCGTTGAAAGCTTTGTGAATTGTTGCATAGATTCGAGGACTTCTGCTGGAATCGATGGCCGTCCGATTGGGTTTTGATCGTTTTTGTTTTTAGCCTTCCGTCCAGTCCTCGCACCGGACATTGTTGCCAATCACACACACACACACACACACACACACAGAGACATACGCGCGCACATACAGTTGGCTCCGATTTGACTGCTTTTGACATTTATGCTCCTGCCCGTTAAGCTGATGCTGCCCCACATTTGCCGTCGTCGTCGTCATTCCCATCGCCACTGACGCTGTGCGTCCTTCTGCCATCCACTTAATTTTCTTGTTACATTTTATGGCTCTACTATTATCGACAGGCCACCCCAAGCGGAAAAGAGAGCCCGCCAAGGCGGTGGAAGAGGGAGTAGGAGGGGGGGATGGAGAGTGAGAGGGGGATGGGGGATGGGGGATGGGGGGATGCGCACTTGATTTAGTGATTTACTCATTGTAATGGAAGCTTTTGTGTGGTCACTTGTTCAAAAATGACTTACATTCAAATCAATTGTGTGCGACAGGTCAAGTACAAGACCAGCCCAGACACATGCAGACACACACACACACACATACATATATATTATATATATTTAAAGAGAGTGTTGCCATTCAAGATCAGCGCAAATAAAGGCCGAGCAGCCTCTGGTCTTGTCTTATTCATTTATTCATTCATTTTGAATGCACTCAAGGCTCAAAGCGAAACACTTGCCTCAAGTAGTTGCAGCCAAGTTATGGGCCCGTCTGCCTAATCCACTCCAAGTGCCGGAGACGTGTCGCTTCGTCTGCGGCTTCCTGCTGAGGATTGCAACGAGGACAAACCACATCCACTCATATGCAACTGTGGGACCCTTCGGCACCTGCAGTCAGGACCTGCAGCTTTCAAGAGTTGCGAGTTGACAATTTTCCCAATTGCCCGTTGGTAAATGGAAAATGGAAAATGGAAAATAAATTTGAGTTTCGCCTGCCCCAGAAACCCGCAACCTGCTGGGTATCCAGACCGCAGGTGCATCCTTAGCTTTAAATATTAAATTGTAGTTTCTCTCGTTGCTCCTTCAATACTTCACCAGGACATCAGTTAGTGTTTGGACTTCAACCAAAACGAGTCCTGTCTGTCCTGTCTGTGGCTTTGAATATGAACTGAATTTTAATTAATTTAAAGTTTGATACAATTTAACACCTGAAAGTTTGAAATTTGCGAAAGAAGTTTTCAAAGTAGCTTAAAAATAGTTTGGAAAAAAAAAGATTTCAAAATTTTCACCGATTTTCTATTTTCACTCATTTTCCAGGTGGTTCGGACAGCAACAAAGGAAAGAGTAAAAAATGGCGCAAAATATTACAATTTCCACACATATCGCAATGCATCCACCTGAAAGACAAATTAGGTAAGTTCCCACTTCGACTTGAATTCCATTTATCGATTGCTAAGTATCGATATCTATCGATAGACATAAGCTATGGCTACGTGATAGACCAGCAGCCCATTGGACGTGAACTCTTCCGACAGTTCTGCGAGAACAAGCGGCCCGTCTACTTCCGCTACATCAGCTTCTTGGATCAGGTGGTCAAGTAAGTAGGAAGGGTCGAAGGGGGGGAGGGATTGGGTGGGGATTGGGAGAGCTGTGATTGATCAAACATTTTGCAGATATGAAATCGAGTTTATGGCTAATCGCATATTCATTGGGCACGACATTGGGCGGCGATTCCTGGACATTGAGCCACAACTGGAGCTGCGCAATGGCGGCGATGCTGATGGGGATGGCCTGGACCCAGAGACGCGGGAGGAGCTGCTGCTGAACAACAGCAGCAATGCCAATCCAACCGAAACAGCTGAGACTGAAAATTGCAACAATACCACCGCCAACAACTGCAACAACATCAACAACATCAGCAAGAGGAACACCAATCACCGGAAGCTCGACACGCACAATCACAATGGGGAGGATGCGGCGCTCAATGGAGGCGGAGGCGGAGTCGGAGGCGGCGGCGGCGGCGTGGCTAGTGATGGTGATGGTGATGGCGATGTGGATGGAGATGGGGATGAGGGCGTTGTCTGTGATGACAGTCACAATACGGAGAAGGGCGGCAGCGGTGGTATTTCTGGCACGGGTACGGGCACCGGCACCGGCACGGGATCCGATGAACTAGTCCTAGACGTGCTCAACGATGATCTCATAGCGCAAGTGCGTAGCAAATTGAACAGCGGTGGCAAGGATCTCTTTGCCCACTGTGTGAAGGCGGTGAAGGCGTTCCTGGCCGGCGAGCCGTTCCGCGAGTTCGAGAACTCCATGTACTTCCATCGGTGAGTGTCCCAAACAGAGAGGAAGAGAGAGGGGGGAAAAGTCATTCATTTATGGAATCAATAATGTAATCAATTGATTAATCGCCATTTCCATTCCCATCTCCACTCCTTTTTTCTTTTCGTTTCGTCCTTTCCCCGTGCAGATACTTGCAGTGGAAGTGGCTGGAGGCGCAGCCAATCACATATAAAACGTTTCGCATGTACCGCGTCCTGGGCAAGGGCGGCTTCGGTGAGGTGTGCGCCTGTCAGGTAAATTCCAAAATTGGATAACGCATACCTGCACGTATGCAGATGGAACATGGAACATGGAATGGTCATCAACGTATCGCATTCCCCATTCATCCATTTCAGGTGCGAGCCACGGGCAAAATGTACGCGTGCAAAAAGTTGGAGAAAAAACGCATCAAGAAGCGGAAGGGGGAGTCCATGGTGCTCATCGAGAAGCAGATCCTGCAAAAAATCAACTCGCCGTTCGTTGTCAATCTGGCCTATGCATATGAGACGAAGGATGCCCTCTGCCTGGTCCTGACCATAATGAATGGTGTGTATTATCCTTTAAGCCTTGCTTGCATTTTTTATATGTCCTCGTGGCCGTGGCCGCTGCCTCTGCCGCTGCCCTTGCACTTGCCTTAGGGCTGCATTGGCCGGCTATGTGGCTTAGTTGGTCATCCGTTGGGCAATAAAACACTCGACTTGTGGGTCACTTACTTAATTATTGTTGTTGTGTTGTTGTTGTTGTTGTTGTTGTTGTTGTTGTTGTTGTTGTTGTTGTTGTTGTTGTTGTTTGTACTGTTATTGCACTTGTTATTTGGGATTAAGTCCTCTGGCCCACTAATTGGGTCCACATAATGAAACGCTCACCGTCGGCCAGCCATCAGTTTTCATTTGAATGCATTTATTCATTTCAACTGATAATGAATGTGAATGTGACTGTGTGAATGTGAGTATGTGAGTGTGTGAGTATGTGAATGTGAATATGTGAGTGTGAATGTGTATGTGTATAATCCCTGTAACATTTTAAGTCCGTTATTTTAATTAAATCCCTGGCTCCATGACGACGTTCCTCCAAAGCTCAATCCTCATCCAGTTCTGAGCTGTGGTCCTCGCTTAGAGCGAAATTCAATTTGAGTACAAAGGACGGGGTTGGAGGCCGCTACTGGCGGCAGGACTTCAATTAGGAGCATTGTTAATGACGCTTGGATGTGCTCTGTTTTCCAGGCGGTGATTTAAAGTTCCACATTTACAACATGGGCGGAGATCCGGGCTTTGAGCTGGAACGTGCCCGGTTCTATGCGGCGGAGGTTGCCTGCGGTCTGCAGCATCTGCATAAACAGGGCATTGTCTATCGGGACTGCAAGCCGGAGAACATACTCCTGGATGATCATGGTCATGTGCGCATCTCTGACCTGGGTCTGGCCGTGGAGATTCCTGAGGGTGAAATGGTTCGTGGACGTGTTGGCACTGTGGGTAAGTTCGGCAAGGATTCGTCCTTTCGATTCGATATTTAAATGCTATACTCGATATTAGGTTACATGGCGCCGGAGGTCATAGATAATGACAAGTATGCCTTCTCGCCGGATTGGTTCAGCTTTGGATGCCTGCTCTATGAGATGATCGAAGGACAGGCGCCGTTCCGAATGCGCAAAGAGAAGGTTAAGCGCGAGGAGGTCGATAGACGCGTCAAGGTTCGTACTTTGGGGTTAATCATCCAAATAGCTTAACCAAAACTTTTCCACATCCTCCATTCCACATCCCACATCTGCAGGAGGATGCCGAGAAGTATTCGAGCAAGTTTAGTGATGAAGCCAAATCAATGTGCCAACAGCTGTTAGCTAAATCGATAAAGCAACGCCTGGGTTGCCGTAATGGACGCATGGGCGCACAGGATGTGATGGCCCATCCGTTCTTTCACTCCACGCAGCTGAACTGGCGACGCCTGGAGGCGGGCATGCTGGAGCCGCCATTTGTGCCAGACGTAAGCGACCCATAAATGTAAATTTCAACGACGCCCGCCCTCTAATAGTTTTTCATTTTGAATCCGCATCCTGACAGCCGCATGCCGTTTACGCCAAAGATGTCCTCGATATTGAACAGTTCTCGACGGTCAAGGGCGTCAATATCGATGAGTCGGATACGAATTTTTACACGAAATTCAACACTGGCTCCGTGTCCATTTCATGGCAAAACGAGATGATGGAAACGGAATGCTTTCGCGAGCTGAACGTCTTCGGTCCCGAGGAGTGCCCCACGCCAGATTTGCTGATCAACGCCATACCGGAGCCGGACAAGGCCGGCTGTTTTCCATTCAGACGCAAGGTTAGTGGCCACTCATCCATTTCAAATTGTGATTCCTGCATAATTTTCAACTGTCAATCCTTGTCTCGCTTGCAGAAGAAGCAGCCCGCTCGCACCCAGCCCATTCCCATTCCGGAACACCTGCTCACCACTAGTCACAGCGTCTCGTCCACAACGGTGGAGAGCTGATAGCATAGATTAGTTAAAGTCCAATCACCTAACGTACCGCAGACATAGCACAAATGGCGAGACGCACGCATCTTTGTCCCCTTAGCCTGAGGATTCGAGGATTGACTGGACAGACCGATGGGTGGGATTTGGGTAGGGGGAGGGGGAGAGGTGTATCGAGCCAGAACTAAATCTAATTGCAATAATTGAAATTGGCATTGACTAAGGCTAGAAGCATTTTTTATAATCTGAATGTCTGAATGTATTTTTTACATAATTTTTCTAAGCCACGGACACGCATGAAGGATAAAGTGTAAAGTGCAAGCAGGATTTAAAGGATCTAAACTTAACTAAATGTTTATAGAATTATAAATGTTTTCGACAACAAAAAGACTCACACAATGAAACAAGCACAAACACGCGTTGCACACACGTTAGGAGGTTACTTAATTAAAAGGGTATTCCCCCATACCCGTCACACCCCCCAAAAATACCCTACACCTCCCTCCCCACACCCCACACACCATACCCTATACCCTTTACCCTATACCCTTTACCATAATTACCTACTTGCGATACAAGTAGGACTCGATGGTAGTTAAGCAGCTGCAGGAGCGAATACTAAAACCTAGACTAAAGTTAAAACAAATATAAGAAGAAGAAGAAGAAGAGGAGGTAGAAGAGAAGGAGGAGGAGAGGAGGAGGGAAGCCGCAAGCCAAATTGGCCATCAGTTTGTCATAGCACCTAAAGTAATGTTACTTAAAGCGCATAAATATTTAAATAGAAAGAAACTAATTATAATTATAATAAAGATATATAATTACGCATACATTCAAACACGCACACACACGTACACACACACACACACACACACGCACACGCCAAGAGTAACAATGTAATATTTGTAAATTAGTTTGTGCTCAACGTGTTTATTGGTAGGGAAGAGGAAGAGGAAGAGGAAAAGAAAGAGGAAGAGGAAGGTGTCAGAAGGAGAAGAAGAGGAGAGGAGGAGGGGTGGAGAGGAGAACGTGAGGAGTTTTAGTTAGCGACTAAGCAAATAACATGAATACTCGAAGAACTTAATGCATTTTAACACACACACAGACACACACACGCACACATACACACAAGGATATAAAGAAATATAATTATAATTGAGATGTGTGTAAATGTTTATGATAGACGCATATGTAATGTAAATTTATTGAATTAATTAATTAACTTCCTATTTTAATTGCCGCACAATTTTCCGTACGCTTCTTAAAAAAAGAAAAAAGAAAAAAGAAAAAAGATAAAAGAAAAAAGTAAAAAAATAAAAATAAAAAGAATCCTTCTGTTGCCTAAGTTTAAGTTGACTGCGGCGGGAGGTCGTCGACTGGAGAACGTGATTAATGATATTTGTTTTGTCATGCAATAATTAAGTAATATTTACCAATAATAAATAAATAAATTAAATGCGAATTTCGATTTGCGAATGCGGATGCGGATGCGGATGCCAGATAAATGCTAATCGAGACGTTCAGCTAGAGTTTAAGAGATTCGTGTAAATGTGTAGTGTAGGCATTTTTGTAATTAGCAACAAACAAATGCAAAAAAACAAAAACAAAAACAATACAGAAAAAACATAAAAAAAGAAGAAGAGAAGAGAAAGAAGAAGAATGTAAACAAATTGAGAATTTATTATGTTATTCCTGAATCGAAAATGCAATTAATTGAGTTGAGGGAAAAACAATGCGAACGCCACGCGCAACATTTAGTTAAAAAATGAATTGAGTTCTTGGCACAACTAACTAATTGTAAGGTAAACAATAGAAATACTAAAAGTAATGAATGCACAACAGATAAACAATAAAGCAGAAACAAAAAGGGAAAATAATAAAAAATATAAATAAAAAAAGGAAGCATTAAAATGCCACCCAGACAATTGACTAAAACACAAAAAAAAACCACACAAAAAGCAAAGCCACAATCTAGAGAAAGAGGGGAAGGAAGGGAGGGAGGGAGGAGAAATGAAAGCAAAATTAAATTTTAGCACAAAAAACAATGAAACAAAACAAGCGCCGAAATATTTATCTATAGTAATTAAAGGCATATTTATAGATTATAATAATAAAATAACTACCAGATATACACATAATGAGAAACTATCCCATAAGTCGCTGCAATTAAATGCAGACACACACACACACACACACACACATACACAGAGAGAGAGACAGTCAGACAGACAGTCAGACACTCGCAGACATAGAAAACACGAAGAAAACAAAAGGAAAACAATAAACGTATTTAACTACAACTATTTATAAATTTGAAAACTTATTTATAAATTGAAAAACTATAAAAAGCAACAGAAATTTTCATTTTATATTTTGTTGTATTTTGAAAATCAAGAAAATTCCCCACACATTTTCCCAACAATTTTGGGGCACTTAAATGTTGGGAAAATATTTCGTTTGGCTAGGGATTCACTCGTAGCAGATGTTCCCCTATATAAAATATATATATCATAAACAGTTGCTCAGATCTTAGAAAATATCCAATGCATCATTTAGTTAATGATTATTTTAATTTCTTAGTTAATGGCTGATAAATAAAGAAATACAAATTAAACTTTCACTCTGAGCAGCACCAAAAATAAATTAGATTCTCCTTAAAAATACAAAATTTAAATAATATTAATTTTCCAACTATTTCCGTTTCAATTAATTATCGAAACTTTTAATAACTCTTCAAATTTAAATAAATTTCAAATCAAACGTAAATCGCAGAGAGTGAGAGAGAGGGACTCCCACTCAAACTCTGCCTTTGATAAGCAAAGGGCAGCTGTGCCTCAGGGCAACTGGCACTCAAAGTCCCAACCGCCGCTCAGGTGCACTCAACCATTCAACTTTCAGCTCGCACTCAAACTTTGCCACTGATCAGCCAAATTCAAATTTTCCACTCGAAGCTCTGTGAAAATTTCTGTTGGCCTAGTGAAAAATCAGAATTTCGACACTTCAAAATATGAAAATAAAATTTTGTCATCGCCGCGGCCGACGCGACAGTCGCAAGCGGTGTCAAGATCCCACGAAATACCAGGCGAACAGAATCGAATCAGAGGCAACTGTCACTGAAATTTTCACTCAAACTCTCAACTTTTGCCCAGTGGAACTCAAGCGCTCAGCTGTTGCTTGGGCGAACGCAGGCACTTTCTGAGCATTTTAACTCACAACTTTGAGAGCTCATTAAGCCCAAAATAAATTAGTTAAAATTTTTATTTTAATTTTTTTGGATAAATGTATATTTCTTTTATTTGTGTACATAATAAAATATACTAAATTTGGTATATTTAGCATGATTAGAGGCTAATAAAAAACACCCTTTTCCAAGCTCTACCGCCTGCATTTTTTAGGGGAATTTCAATCCGAATTATACTTATACAAAATGTTTTATGCAGGCCAAATTACCGTTATTCGACAGATGATAATCTAAGCCAACTTCCTTCTTAAAAGGATAACAAAATTAAAACTATTTCCCATATCCTGCTCTATTCTACCCAAAGCGATTAATAGTAAGGTATAAAGTTATACATCTATTTTATATCCACAAGGGTTTCCGTTTACAGTTAGTTACTTGGGTGGTGAGCACATCCCCCGTATACTCCAGATCACACTCAGCGCCGTTATTCTCATAGGACATCTCGCCGAGCATGTACTCGGGATTAAGAGCCACGCGCAGGATGTACGTCTGGTTGACAGGAACCGTCGTTACGTCCACCCACTGACAGTCGAGTACGTGACTGTACACATCCGCGCATCCGGCGCTTATGCCTGAAAGGAGTTATCATAATGAATATCAATCGGAGGAATGGGACTAGATGAGCCTACCTTGAGTAGTGTTGCCGCAGTAGTAGTGCCGCTGAACGCCAATGTTGCACTGTGTGTCCATTAGACAGAAGGAAGCCTTGTGACCCTGGGCCACTTTTTTGTAGCGTTTGTTGTAGACATCGAAGGTGGCGAAGACGTTCATGCTGTGGTAGTGCATGTGGCACTGATGCCACGTCCAATCCCGGTAGTTGGCGTAGGGACTGAGGTCCGCAGTGCCAACGTTGGACGCTTTGACCGAGAAACGCAACAACTTACGTTCCGCTCTTGGATTTCTCCTGCGTATCTCGTACGCATCCCGTGACAAGCAGTTCTCCTCCATGGCACACGTGAGCTGCGTCATCGGCACGTTGGCCAAGTACGCACTTACCTCAATGTCCTTCAGTCCCAGTTCCAAGTCCGCAGACTTTGCCACACACGCAACGGTGCTCACATTCATGTTCCTGGCATTGCATATTGCCTTTGGGTAGTTCAGCTCCCGCGTGCATCCCGATAGGGTGTTCTCAGTGCCTCGACAGCGCGTGCCGACCATGGCCCAGGGATGACTCTTGCTGTTGCCATGTTTTGTACTCGGCATGGCCATGGAAGCATAGCCCAGGCCCAGCTGTCGGCAGACAACATTTCCCTCGCGCTTGGTCCAACTTGTGCTGCAAATGGTGCCCCACTTCTTGCCATTGTCAAAGCTCACCTCCACACGACCTTCTCGCAGCGGTAATCCTGGATTGTTCCGGTTCGTGGCCAAACGAATGCGCATATTCCGATAGTTGTTCTCCACAGTCAGCTTGCCATGGCTCACCTGTATCCATGCACAGAGGAGCAGCAGCAGCGGCAGCGTTACCAATTGGAACTTCATTTTGGCCCACTCAACAACTAGTGGGCCAAGCGTGAAGAGTCCACACCTTTTAAGCTTAATAAAACAATAACAAAAAACAACCAAAAAAAAAAAACGGGGGAAAAAACAAAAGGGGAAGACAACGGAACACCTGGTGGAACCCACGCACCTTTACAAATCGCCATTGTTTAGAGGTATGTATTATGTGCATTATATTTTGCTCACAGCCGACTCACATATACAAAAGCCAGCTGGCCGATTACCCACATGTGTTTGGGTGTGTGAGTGTGTGTCTATGTGTGTGTGTGTGTGTGTGTATTCCTGTATTTTCTTTTATCAACTGAAACTGGAGTGCATTTTTCGAATTTCGAAACACGATTAAAACGAACAAAACAAACGGCGCTTGTTAAATGTGGAGCAGCTTGGCGATCTCATCCTTAAGCGTTGACGGCGCAAAGACGCCGTGCTCGGTGATGATGCCAGTGATAAGCGAGGCAGGTGTGACATCAAAGGCGGGATTCCAGCAATTTATGCCCGGCGCGGCAATACGATGTTCGCCCACGTGCGTCATCTCGCGATCTGGCCTTACCTCAATGATTATGTGATCCCCGCTGGGTATTTGCAAGTCAATGGATGTCAGTGGAGCGGCCACATAGAAGGGCACCCCGTGATGCTTTGCCACAACGGCTATTTGGTATGTGCCAATTTTGTTGGCCGTGTCTCCATTGGCGGCAACCTATCAAATGCAACACAGATTCATAAGGGACATAGATTCAGCTTTCCATATGCAATGCTTACACGATCGGCGCCCACCACAACTGCTGCAATGTTCTTGATGCGCAAAAGAGCCGCCACCATGCTGTCCAGCACCAGGGTGGCGGGAAGTTTCTCATGTACCAGTTCGTAGGCGGTTAGGCGGGCACCCTGATTATAGGGACGGGTCTCAGTGCAGTAAACGTGCTCTGAAATGGAATTCGATAGTGGTTAACGTGGACTCCAAGACTGGGCTGCTCCAGGGACTCACCCAGTTTGTTCAGCTCCTGCAGGCGGCGCACTACGCCCAGCGCCGTGCCATAGCCCGCAGTAGCTAAGGATCCGGTATTGCAATGTGTCAGTACGCGGACAGGTCCAGCACCGGCCGAGCCAGATGAGTCCGCAACATGAGCAAGTATAGCTTTGGCGCCGTTGGCACCGATGGCACGATTGTCGGCTATGTCTTTTTCCAGCATGGCCTCGGTGGCTTTCAGAAATCTTGAGGAGAGAAATAAAGGATGAGATGTGAAGTGAACTTCAAATTTATTTGCTTGGGATGATTGTTTACCTTTCCTTCATTTCTGTGACAGAGACGTTATCATCTTTGGTCAGCTCATTGGCCATGGCGAGCAGCTCGTCGGCGGAGATTTTCATGTTCACCGCCGTGGGGCGTGCAGAGACCAAATAGTTGAGTTTCCCCTCCACTTCCTGCCGCAACGACTTCTTGCTCTCGAACTCCTCCGGAAAAATTTCAACCGCCAGCGACAGGCAGCCCACAATGGCAATTGCCGGGGCGCCTCGCACCTACGGAATGTAAACAAAACAGAGATAGAGAGGATGAGCATGGGAATGGGTATCATCTGTGGCCGTTGTTATTGTTGCTTTTGTTAGCGCTGATTCTGCTATGTCAACGCTCTTATCTGGGCATAAACACATTGTAGCAACATTATGTAATGAAGCGCAGTCCACGTGATGGGCTGAGTGCGTGCTCTTTGTTGAAGCAGCGGGCAGCAAGCAATTCAATTCAGTAAACAATTCGGGGGCAATTAAATCGCGCTTTCTCAATTCTCAATTTCTCTCGCGGATTCTTCTTGATTAACAGAAAAAAACAGAGGAGCGAGTGGACGCCGGTAAACCTATTTGTTCTGAGGATTAGGTGCAGGGCAAGCCACTTAAGTAAATGAGCAAACCAAGAAGCATTTGTTTGAGAGATTCAATTAATTTTAATGATGATGTGCAAGAGATTTGTACCTTGGCAAGCGAACAAAATTTTTAAATGTTTTAATTACGTTATTTATAGAGGAATTTTAGTCTTCGGACGTCGGAATTGGGAACGAAATGAAGCAGACAGAAATTTTAATGGGCTTGTGATGGATTGACTTATTCTCAATGGTGCGACGCTCACCTGCATCTTATTAATGACCTTCCAGCCATCCTCGACGCCGCGCACGGTCAAATACTTGGACACAACGGGGAGTAGCAGCTGATCGAGAATCTCTAGATTTCCACGCGTATACTTGATCGATTGTAGACTCATCCTCTCCAATTTGTACTATTCAAGTTTAATTGTAACTGCAAGAGAAATTAAAAATTATTGATTAGTTCAATTATTTATTTGGGGGAATATTCAATATGCGAGGCAAACCACAAGATAGCAAAGGCGAGGGCGAGGACGAAGACGAAGGCGTTGGCAGCTACTCAGTTGGCGTCACAGCTCCAACATTTACGTGCCGCACAGACTGTCAAAATTAATGGCAAGTGCCAAGCGAATGTACAAGTTTGTATTAATATTTATCAATTGATCAATAACAATAATCAAATGAAACGTTCGACAGTCGAAAATTGTTTGGGTGGATGAAGAACGCGAAAGCGAGCACGGACGTGATTGCAGACGTGAACGTGAACGTGGACGTAGACGTAGACGTGGATGTGGACGTCGATGTCGATGTCGATGTCAATGCCGACGCAGACACGGACGCGATCTCGACTGACAGCCAAGTGCTTGCCTTTACTACTGAACCGCTCGTATGCGAATGGACCGCGACCAATTCGAAACAGTTTTGGCAGAAGAGAGCACAGCAATTAGTTAACGTCTGCTAGACGGGAGACAGACCGAGTGAGCGTCCAATAGAGATATAGAGAGAGAGAGAGAAACTGACCGACGCTAAGGAGCCTCTGTGCGACTCTAGCTCGTGGACTCTACTGTGTTTCGCTAAGGGCTTAGCGAATAATTCAAATTTTCAGAATGCGTATCCGTACAAAATTGATAAAGACCTCGGCGACGCCAATGATGACAGCGAATGATACGGAGCGTGATGGGGGTTACAACTGCTTTGTCGCTTCGCAGCACGCTGAACAGACTTTTTTTCAGTTCACGATTCTGTATTTTAATGACAGCGAACAACGACAAATCGACTAGCGACGCTTATCTTGAAAGCGAAGAGTACATAGGAACCACGTTTAAAAATAAATTCAGACATATGTTCATATATGAATAAATCAGCTTTTCAAATGCCTTGATAGTTCTTAGAAAGGCATTATATATGCCGCCGCAATTAGTTTGACGCGTTGTAACTGTCAAGCACAAACTTGTCATTGGTAAATTGCCAGAAATGCGCCTAACAAAAATATGCACTCGCATGTAAAAGCGAGCGTGCGATGAGTGTGTGCACGGAATTATGGGCGGCATGCAACTGGTGGTTGTGGCAATGACAATGAAACCGGCTGACTTAGTGGTAGTGGTAGTTTGTAGTAGAAGTCGTTAAATTGGTTCGAGGAATACCCTGAATGGAAAAATGTTTTTTAATGTTGGCTGGCAAGTTGTTTGTTGTTAAGTTG
Organism: Zaprionus lineosus; assembly: GCA_035044505.1. Taxonomy (NCBI): domain Eukaryota; kingdom Metazoa; phylum Arthropoda; class Insecta; order Diptera; family Drosophilidae; genus Zaprionus; species Zaprionus lineosus. The sequence continues at coordinate 1,192,460 of JAWNNX010000314.1, forward strand.
CAATTATTCTTACTTATACTTACTTAAAAACAATACAAAAATGTAAACAGAAAATAATGTAAACAAACTGAAAGAAAACGTGAGAATGGAAAGGTGTGACCAGTTGCTGCGAACACGTTAAGTTTCGATAGAAAACATCTGTTAGCCCATAAATGCTTATTGTGAAGCAGCCGCCACTTCTGACTAAAATGTTATGAAACAAACCCGGCTTATTTTCGTACTTACTGTTTGGTTTAAATATCACTAGTGCGTTTTAACTGTAAATATTGCGGTGGTTTTAAGATTTGTGTATAAAATATTAATAAATTCGTTGCACTTCAGTTTTGGCAGCAACAGGTTAGCGTGGCTTCAAATGTACAAAATATATGATATGTTTCCTAACTTTAACTATGATTATCACGTTTAGTAAGTACAATTAAATATATGCAACAACCGTGTTTCACAAAAGCACAGCGCTTAATGCATTTAAACAAATTTAGTTAACACGTAATATTAAATGAACAGAGCGCGTTTCATTATCAAAAGTGCAAATGTAAGAAAACAATCGCTATCGATAAGTGGATATGCAATCGTGTTTCGTGCGTAGTTGCCACAACTTCCGCTAGGAGGCGTTTATCGCGCTAAAATTTCAAACGCTTGAAATGTTTTTCATTTTTCGTATCGATTTGATAAAAATTTGAAATTAAATTTAAATTTGTTGACTTTTATATTTTTCTAGAAAAATTTTACTATGTCCACGTCAGTCTTGAAACAACTTTACCGCTTAAAGCCTGAAAAAACTTTGTTTATGCTGTGCGACGTACAGGAAAAGTTCAGGCCAGCAATTCCCCTGCTTGACGCTGTCATAGAAAACATTGGAAAATTGGTAAGTTTTGTGAAACACTTGTATTAACTGAAAAATGAAGAAAAAATAAACACGGATTTCAGCTTAAAGGTGGGAAGATACTAAATGTTCCTCTGCTGGTCACAGAGCAATATCCTGAAAAACTTGGTCCCACAGTTTGTGAGCTCGACGTGAGTCACGCTTGTGCCATCATTCCGAAGACTCAGTTTAGTATGTGGACTCCGCCTGTTAGAGAGGCAATCTGCGAAAAGTTTGGCAATAACCTCGAAACCGTTGTCCTATTTGGCATTGAGGTAAGTGGTAGTAAAATTTTAGATATTAAATACCTGTTAAATATTTGGCTTTCTTTCTTAGACTCATGTTTGCGTTGAGCAAACAGCCTTTGATCTGATCAACAATAATTTAAAGGTTTGGCTTGTTGCGGATTGTGTTGCTTCCCGTCTTAATCAGGATCGGGATTTGGCTTTTCAGCGGCTTCAAAGTATTGGATGTACTATGGCCAGTTCGGAGAGTATACTGTTTAATTTACTTGGTGACAAAGAACATAAGTCATTCAAGGACGTAGTTTCCCTTGTGAGGAAGGTGTCAGCTGATTTAAAGCTTTAGATGTCTGCGTCGACCGCTGCCAAAGTCAATAAAGGATAGCAAGCTTGCGGCGTGTTTCATGTAGCTTAGCATTTACCTTTTTACCATTTACTATTAAGGTAGCTCATAGAAATTATGAAAGAAGTACCTGGATAGGGCCGTCCTATTCACGGCAGGCATCGTCATCTCATAAACATTTTGGCCAGTGGACAGCTGAATGGGGAGCTACCTCTGCGGCGCCTTATAAGCCCAGCAAGTCAGCTAGATATCCAAACAGCCAGCGTGCCAGGCAGCTTGCCAGCTTGCCAGCTTGCCAGATAGCCAGGTAACCAGGTAGCCAGTCAGCCATGCAGTCAACCAGATAGCCAAGAGCAGTAGCATCTATTGACGCCAAGCCTCCTTGATGCCAATTTATGCGACGGCTTGGAGCGCCTCTTGTATGCCGGGCAGTTAAATTTCATGATGCAATCGCAACAATCTTCGCGTGTTGTTTGCCTACGCGCCCGGGGCTACCGCTAGGTGACGGTGACAATGTAGCAGGCGTCTGATTGACTCATAACAGGCCGCAAGATCGCAATCTCATTTACATGCCAGTTCGCTGCCCCCGGCAAATGGCAATTTATTTGCCCAAACCCTGCCGAGTGCCAGCTCCATTGCTCCATAAACTGTACGTAAGTGAAACTGATGGCGACGGCGTAATGGCACGCGATACACAAATAACATTCCCATCCAGAACTATCCAATTATGCACCAGCTCGCCGAAGTTCGCCAAATCTCTAATCCCACGTTAAGACTTAAGCTCCAGCTAAGCCTTCAACGAGGCGTAAACGGAACGGAGCTGCGTAGCTAAAAACTGGGCCAACGGTAACATGCGTAAAAGCTGCCAGTTCATCCAAAAGGCAAACACACATACACACACACGCACACATACACACAACTTGTGGCCATAAATTTCCGGTGCGATCATCAGAACAGGTTTTCGGGGCCAGGGTACAGGCTTCAGTATAGTCACCGTCACCGACACCAAGACCGACATAGGCATCGACACCGGCATCGACATCGACACCGGCACCGGCACCGGCACCAGCTCCGGCAACGGCACCGGCACTGGCAGAGGCGCTTGGCACTTGGCATATTAATAAATTTTGGCTTTTTGCAAAACGATAAAAATGATAAATCTCCAAACTTGTCGGACCATGTGCAAATGAACAGGCGATCAGCGCCGAGTGGACGCGAAGTTCATCTCCAGACATTCGGAGGCTTATCCCGCGGCAATGCCAACCGCTTTCGGGGAATTTATGTGCCTGCCTTGCCGCCTTGCCTGGTAAGTGGCAACTGTGACTGCGATCATAGATCACACAGGATGCCCAGAATGCTGCACAGATTGACCAAGGAATACCCTCGAATACCAATTTGTAGGGTACAACATTTGCTTCTTGTTTTCTTTTTTTTCCCACCCAAAATAAAAGCAATGAATGAAAATAAAGAAAATCGTTTGGATTTCAGGGAATTGCCGGGCCAAGAGATGGTATCCAGACTCGGAACTCTTCTAACTGTTCTGGAAGTGGCCAATCCCAAATATCGTTTACATGCTCCCCATTAGCCATATATGCGCCCAGGTGCATTGACAAATGTGGGATCCCACGCGGCGCTTCAAAGGGGCTTCAGTTGCATAATTTATGGAGATGATCGTTTCCCCAAATTAGCCGAATTTCGCCTACGGCCGCTGCCCATGAGGTGCCCATGAGCTGCCCAGGCGCTGCCCAGGCGCTGGTCATGAGTAATGAGATAACAAGGGCTAATGAAAGATCAGTCTGGGGATTGGGTATCAGTTGCATTTCCCACACAGTCCCAGCTCATTCATTTAGTCATTTACCCATTTAGTCATTCAGTTATTTAGTCATTTGGATAGTCAGCCATTTAGTCATTCGGTCATTCACAGGGCAGTAATTAGTTCAATAATTTTATGCTAATTACGCGCTTAAGATACATTTGTTCTTGAGCGACGCCCATTAGTTTGGCCAACGGTCATAGGGAATTCCCCCACTCACCTACTTGGCCCTTTGACTCTCTGCCCCACTCCCCAAACCCCAAACCCCACTCTCCGCTGCCCCTTTGAATAAGTTATTTCCGAGTCACCTGCTGACCCACTTCAATCGTAATGCAACCCAACGCCAGCCATTGACCAGCAATTAGTGGGAAGTCCAGAGATGTCTATCTGCTCCACTGGGAGTACTACGAGCACCACCTAATTAGCATATGGGCCATACTTCGGCCTTCTTCCCAGCATTCCCATTCTTGGCATGGGCCAAGAGGCAACTTGGGTGTGTGAATCTTTGTCTTAGACACTTATAATAATTAAGCCAGCGGTAGAAATGCAGATGGAGATGCAGATGGAGATGGAGATGGAAATGGAGATGCAGTTGTAGGCCATGCTAATTGGTCAGTAAGGCGGGTAACTGACAAAAGATCAAAACAGTTAAGTCATTAGGAAGGATCCATGAATTGACTTGAAATGCGGCCAGACCTCAATTGACATTTTTTTTTTTTGGCCCAAAAAATCGTAGAGTTTATTGGGCATATGAACAGGGATTTGGGTTGAGGATACGCAATAATAATTCAGGATCTCTTATGGGTCAGTGGTGAAAGTTTGTTTATTTGTACTATAAACTTATATAACATGTTCTTCCAGCTCCTCAAATCTATAAAATCAGGAAAAACAACTCTTCGTCTGGTCAAACAAAGGAATTGATTGATCGTCAAGCGATTGAGTTTTATGGGAATGACGCGTATAACCATAAACCAGAGAGGTTCTATCAAATGTCCTATAAAGCATAAATTGATTTTTATAGGAACAAAATTTGGTGAGAGGATTAGCTAAAGGCTGGAGCAGGATTTGAAATCATCGAATGTCCTATAAAGCATATAAATTGGCCCATTTAAATTGATTTTTATAGGAACACAATTTGGTGGAAGTATTAGCTAAAGGTTGGAGCAGGATTTAAAATCCTATCATTTTGGATGTTTGCTTCAAATTTCAGCCTGCGGACTTTTATATAATAAATTGATCTCATTTATAAAATATTTAAATTTTGTTACTTTAAAGATAAAAGTCGAAAAAAATTAAAATAAATAAAAGTTTAAAATCCCACAAAAAAAATTAGCTTGGCTTTGACTTACTTTAATTTTTATAATTTATTTTTATTTATAATTAATTTGTATAATGAGAAGTGAAAAAATTAAAAATATTTTTTAAACTTAAAATATAATAAAAAATATAAAAAAAAAATAATTAAAAAAGCTAACGAATATCAAAATCTGATTTTCCTTATTTTTCCCATAATTTCATTTTTTGCCATAATTTGTTCAATGAAATTAGTTTTTATTTTTTCTTCTTTAATTGCAAAGAGCAAGTTTACTTGGGTTAGAAAAAGAAATTGCTCGGGTTCGGTATCTGAGTTCTTTGAATTGAATGATCATATGAGCATGGAGATAGAGATCGGTCTCCGGGGGACTGTCAGAGATCGTAATCTCCGCTATTTGTTTCTGCTCAGCTGAAAGTAGATCAGTTAAGATATGAATGCTGTTTACACCAATGCCTGAAATGTTTTCACTGCCAGACCAATGTTATCTTCATTTTTAATCAAAGAACAAAGCAATTGCAACAACAGCAGCAACAACAATAGTAGCAGCAACTACAACAGCAACAACAACAAAAGAGGAGACATTGTGAAAGGTTGCCCCAGGCCACAAAGAGAAGTTTGTTCCGGTTTGATCTTTGTCTGGCGATGCCTTAAGAAGCACAGATATGTATGTGGATGGACCGTGATATATGTACCTATGGCTGCTCCGATATCTGTGTATGCATTTACATATATAACTAATTTGCTTAAATGCATCTCAGGAGCAGCAACAACAACAACCAACAACAACCAGCAACAACAACAGTCGCCTTTTGGGTACGACAAGTTGCCATAGAAGCCGACGACTTGCTGACACATAAAAGAGACTCAAATACGAAAAAGATTTACAAATTTATGCTGGAAATTCTTGGCCAACTGTTTTGGGTATTTATATGGGCAATTGGCCAAAACGTTGTTCAACTGCAACACATTTGCATGCTTTATCTCTGTCATCTTGCCGTCTCCCCGTCTCCCTCTCTCTCTCTCTTTTCTCCTTCTCCCTCACCCTACCTCCTCACTGGCTTGCGGTCTTCTGGTCTTCTGGTCTTCTGGTCCTCTGGACACATCAAAGTGACTTGAATCCCATTTGACTGGCCGCTTATCCAGTTACAGTTGCCAAATTTGGTCAATTTCACTTGTTCACAGTTCTCAAATTTATGCCGTCTTGGGACTAGGACTTCGCCACGGGGAATATGCGTCGCGCTGCCAGCGCTGGGCACGGAATCTGCCATGGGGGGCGAGCGGCCAGTGCCACGCTAGGCGCCAGGTAAGTCCAATGAAATATGCATGAAATGCCAACTTACTTTCTACGGCAATTTACATATTAACAGGAGATATTCAACTGGCGAGCGATGCCAAAAAATATACTTAATATCAATATTAGTTGCTCGTCTTATACCCTGTACAAAATTGCAGTGGGGTGGATTATGGCTGTGGAAAATGTGATACTTCAATTGGAGAGCGAATGATGAATGTTTTATTGTCCAAAGAAATTAATATTATTTTTTATATTTAAGTCTCTCACATCTTAAAACAGACTTGGGAGTTTGGAAGGAAGTTTTTCCTCTGACCTTCATTTTGAAGGAAGTAGTTCTTTATGTGTGAAGGAAAAACTTGCCTTAATTAATATAGAAAATTTTTATTATAATTAATATATATATAAAAGTATTTTTTTAAAATATTAAAAATATAATTTTTTCAAATTTTATATATCCTGATATTTTTTATTTTTTGCTAGAGAGCCTTCTGTCTGTCATTGAGATATATTTGCTACCCTGTAAAGCTACTTAACTACTTTGAGGAGGGAAAATACAGGGTATTTATTAGTTTATTTGACAGTTTGAAATTCCCAATTTCTACTTCTATTTAATATGTAATATAAACAGAAGGATATTTTATGTAAAGATGGCGAGTTGGATCCTCGTGCGGAGAGAAAAACTTTCCTTCTTGTTTTTAAATAAATTCAGTTTTTTATATTAACCACAGTTTTAACTGTGATTTTTTTCTCTCTTTCGGAGTTTTCACAGTATTTCATAGCTTTCTTTCAACTTGCCCAACCCAGGTGCATCTTTTCACCTGAAATTCACTTGGCAAAATGTCAAAAGGCTGCGGATATTCAATGAGATTCATTTCGCCATTCCGCCACTCAGCCATTGAGACAGACAGAAGGACAGACTGAAGGACGGACGGACGGACAGTGAGCCAATCCGCCGACTCGATCATTGCACCAATTTGTCAGCGAGCCAAAGCATTTTGTCACGATTTGGTATAAACACCTCCTCTATGGAGCCATAGAACTGGGAAAACGGTTTTCCCTCCAACGATTATTGTTATTAAATCGATGTAATTTGTGCTAAGCCACAAAGGAAGCCGCCGCCATTGGTTGCATTAAGTAAATAGAAAGTGAAGTTGTGTGTCAATGGATGACGGGGTGGGGGCAGGGAGGGGGGCTGCAGCGGGTCAATCGATGACTGCAGTGGCTCAAAAGATGGCCAAGATCTGGTAAATACGTGGATTCACTTTTCGGACCAGACAAAAAACCAAAAACCCCAACAAAACCGTCAAAATATAAAACGGGCTAATGATAATGTTGAAATTATCCCAGTGCACTTGAAGCTGAGACTCGCCTCGTAATGAATGCTATTAAATCTGGAGGGGAATGGGGAGGGGAATGGGGATGGGTGGCGAGATTCCGAAGCACCTGAATGCTGGTGCTCTCGTTGTTGGGGCCTGCTCCAGTTTATGGAGCTGCTCCCTCACAATAGTCGCTGTCAAATGCAATCAATTAAGGTTAATTTGTAGCCACTTCCCAAATGACGGCTACAAATCGAGTGTCGGGGCAATTGCTGGATAACTGGAAGTTGCAGATATATATATACATCTATATATATATATATATAGGTTTGGGCTGTGACAATGGCAACACCTTTGCGGTTATGAATCGAGAAATTTTTCGCCATTGTCCAGGGGCTGGCCACACGCCGATGCCGACGCCGACGACGACGCCGACGACGACGCCGACGCCGATGGCTCCAACACTTGGAGGTTGTGATTAATGGCGTGTGGAACATGAATTTGGCACAGGTTTTGGGGCAACAACCGCGAAACGCCAGGCTGGAGCCTTTGCTACATCGCCACATCTTGTCCAGATCATCTTGTATGCCATGCATGCAATCGCGGCATTGATTTTCACAAAAGTAGTGCCCAGTTAGCCAAGTTGGCCGACTTGTAGGCCTGTCAACCCGCCTGACAAAACTGACAGCCAACATTGACAACGACGACAACGACGACGACGACGACGACGGCGACAGGCAGAGCATGGACAATGGCAGCGACAGTCGTTGCAATGGACAGACGAACACTCGGACATTCGGACATTTGGACATTCGGACCGTCGGACAGTTGGACAGACGGACAAACGGTAGCCCATGTTTAACAATCATATATGGAAACGTCGCGTTGTACCTGCGCCGTGACCCATTTTATACATTGTTTAATGCCATCCGCGAGTTCAGGAGGTTATCGCGGGCAGCTATTAGCATATGGCATATGGCACATGGCATATGGGATATGGCATAAGAGGTATGGGAATCGCTATATGGTATAAGGCAAAGGCCAAATGTTGGGGGTTGTACGTTGCATGTTATATGAAAAGTGAAATTCTGATTCGTCAGTCAATGGCCGGACGAGCTTCATCCAGAGAATGGCAAACATGTTTCCACTGCCACTGCCAAGTCAGAGACTGACCCCATTGAGTGTGCCTGGCCCACGCTCGGCTGCAGTGTGTGTGAATCGCTTGAGTGAATGAATGAATGATACCCTGCCAAAACCAAAGCCAATCGCTACCCGCCGCATGCCATCCGCCACCCGCCACCCGCCGCTCGCCACTCACCACTCGTCTTGCCACTTAGTATTTGGCACTTGGCACTTGCAAGTTGCAAGTTGCCGAATTGCCTCTTTTTGACTTTTGATTATCTGTTCAAGTGTTGGGGCTGTTTGTCCGGCTGTCTGAGTGTCCGATTTCTGCTTGGTTTTTTGGCATATAAAAGGTGTTGACACGAAATCGCGAGGAGCAACTTAATAGTAGCCAAAAATCAAAACCAAAATCAGCAGGAAAAAAAGGAGCACAACAACAACAACACAACAACAACAACAACAGCAAAAGAACCACAATTTGGGCAGCGAAATGCTGAAATCTCCGGCTGATTGCCAACCTCAGCAGCTGCCTGGGTAATTTGGTGTTTGCAAAAAAAGAAAAAAAAAAAAGTGAAGGCGTCTCCGAGTGCATCTCTTCCTGGCAAGCGTTCGCAGCACTTTCATTAAAAGTTTCAGACCATTTCGAAATTTCATCAAATTGCTGCTGCGAGTGGCTCAGAAGTCTTGGCCATGCGGCAACTTCCTGGCTACGGGGCAAAACTCAAACACAAATTCAAAGTCACAGCCAAAGCCAAATTCAAAGTCAGAAACTCACAGAAAGTCATTTAACTCAAAGAGAAGCCACTCAGTCAGTCACTCACTCAGTCACTCAGTCACTCATTTCGTTTTTGTTCGACGCTCAAAACGAGTTTCCATCTTGTCGATGGCATCTTCTTTTGAGTCCAGGTCTGAGATTGAGCTTGGACTGGGACTGGGACTGGGACTGGGACTGAGAGTGGGACTGGGACTGAGACTAAGACTGAGACTAAGACTGAGACTGAAACTGAGATTGAGACTGAGCTGAAACTGAGACTAAGACTGAGACTGAGGCTGAGGCTTGGGCTTGGGCCTGAAGCCGGTGCTGGTCTTGGGCCTAGCGCCAAAAGCTTTCCATCAAGCGTCGCTCTGCTCTTTATTTTAATTTGCGCACCTAAGTAAATGCCCGGCAAGTGCTAATGAGACATAACGACGTAGCCGTCGCCAAGGCCAGGGCTCATTTATTATATTTTTAGCAAGGGAACAGCTGCAGAAGTGGTGGCATGGGGATGTGGCTATAGCTGTGGCTGTGGCTGTGGCTGTGGCTTTGGCTTTAGCTGTGGCTATGCTTATGGGTATATCCGTGGCTGTGGATGCTGCCTAAGCCAGCCTAAGCCTGCCCAGCATTTGGCATGCCAATATTTTCTAATATTCGCAATCATTTACCTTAATGTGAGCTCATTAATTTTGCGTGCCGCCGATGGGATGCGAGGCGAGGCGGGCACAGGCTTAGGGCGGACAGTGGAGCTGGGCTTTGGGTGGAGATGAGGGCGGAGTTGAGGTTGCAGCTGGAGTTTGATTCGGAGTTAGATCGGAGCGCTCATCGCTGGGTAAACAAAAACAAAAATTACGTTCAATCCCACGATATTCGCTAATGAGCCTGACCAACGCAATGTGGGCGTGTCTTGATCGAGCTGCCTTCGTGAGCCAACAACAAACAATTCAATTTTCCAGCCTTCCGGGCGGGTTTGGCCAAAACATTTGCAATTTATTACCTAATGCTGGCAGCGTGCGTTAGATTGAATCCAAGATTGGCAGGGACTGCCGGTCGGCTGGGTATTTATGAGGCAGCAGCCCAGTCCAGCCCAGCCCAAGCCGCCAACATCCCATGCATGCGATCAAACTCGAGGGCACAAACTATTTGTCACTCGGGGCATCAAATCGTACAAATGCATCTCATGACTCCGATGACTCTGAGAGTCGCCCGCTCAAGTGTCCAACGAGTTAAGTTAAGTGCTGCATTTGGCGTCTGAAGACTCCTCAATGCCACTTGCCTTCTGACTCTTCGACCCAAAACCAAAACCCAAGCCACAGCCAAAGCCAAGCTGTAACCAAGATCAAAATGAAAATGAAACCATCGTCGGCGGGAATGGCGATGGCAACGGCGACGGCGACGGCGACGGCGTGAAAATGAAAACGTTTCCAAATTGGAAAAAATAAAAATGAATAAAAGAGAAAAGGCATTTGAGTTTGTTTCAAGTGTGTTGTGATGTCTGCCAGTCTGCCAGTCTGCCAGTCTGCCAGTCAGTCAGTCAGTCACTCAACCAGCGCATCCAGTCAGCCATCCAACCATCCAGCCAGCCTCAGTCAGCCAGAGGGTCCATGATACGAGAGGTGTCTTCTTTTGTATTTGGGATTGCCTGTGTCAGTGGGTCAGTTATTTGCAAAAAAGCTGCGTCTGCAGCTGCGCACCAAAGCTGAGTAAATACCAACGAACATTGCAATGAACACAAAACAAACAAAAAGCAAAAATATAAAAAAAAAAAAAATTACAAGAAATACAAAAAAAAAAAAAAATAAAAATAAGAAGAAAAACTAACAAAAAGCACAACAAAAAAGTGCGTCAAAACAAACGACTTAAGACACGAACCTGGCGAACGCACTTGCTTGTTGATTTGGTGGTGACTTCAAAGCGGCCGCCATAACGCGTCATAGCCCACTTCTAACAACCAAAAATCAACATTAAATTATGGCAACAAAAGCAATGTAGCAACAACAATATGAGCAGCGAGTATGTGGGTTTTCATTCACACACACACACACACGCACACACACACGGGCATACACTTGCATGTCAGCCGCATTCTAAAAGCGCTCACGCTGTGAAAGTCTGGAAATATTGGCTCAATGACAAGAAATTCTAGTCTTTCTCATAATGAGGCTTATAAATGTTTTTATGGACGCGGCTCAGCCGTCAGAATGGCAAACGAAAAAAGGCAACAACACAAATAAATAATAACAATAACAATAACAATAACAGTAACAACAACAACAACAACAACAACTACAATTTGGCATGTGCACATTTATTAAAGCCATGCAGAGATTTATTAACTTTGTTGCTCTTGTTCTTGTTCTTCTTGTTGTTGCTGTTAGTGTTGTAGTAGTTGTTGTTGTTGTTGTTGTTGCTGTGTGGCAAATTGGTTTTTTAATTGCTCAGTTTCATCTTTATTTTTTTCGCTACTCCATTTGGACTCTAATGGCTCCCATACACCGACAATTATGCAGCTGCCCAATTTGAGGCTTTTCACTAATCCATTCAATTGGGATCGTTTTTCCCGACTGATGGAAACTCGAATTGGAAATTGGAAATTGGAAATGGGAAATGGAAAATGGAAAATTGTGGAAGCAGAGACTTTGATATATATTCATAATATTTAACACATCTCCATCTTGACATGCCAAATTGGCCAATCAGCGTTTGTCAACAATTCCAATTCCGAATGATGAATGATCCTCCAAGATGATAATGATGATGATGATGCTGCTGCTGATGCTGCTGATGATGATGATGATGATCCATGTGGTCACGTGTGTGGTGATTACAAGTCTTCAATCTCGTCTTTCTCAAGTGACGCGGCCTTTCGCCACACCACATCTTCCGCACAGCAACACATCACACATCGCACACACACACTCACACTCACTCACACACACACACACACACACACACATGTAAATATCAAAATGAGCACATTGTATGAGTTTATTTGGAGCCACTTTGTCTTCCTGGGTTATGACTTCTGCGGCCAACTTCCAACTGCAGAGCTTAGAAAAATTAGTTGGGGAAAAATTAACACCACCCAACGGCAAACGGCATTGACCACAAGGCTGATTGTGGATTAAGACAATCGAGTGGCAAGTGGTAAGTGGAAAGCGGCGTGTGGTAAGTGGAAACTGAAAACAATTTATATAAACCGTACGATGAGCTCGTCCAGCAGAAAGATTGACTTGGCTTTGGCTTTGGCTTTGGCTTTGGTTTTGGCTTAGCTCCGGCTTGGCTTTGGTGGGGCAACAGATGGCCATTGGATGGAGGGGAGCGGGGGGCGCGGCGGCTAGGGGCAGCAGTGCGTTTCCCAAGTGCATTGACTGGCGATCTTTGTAATCACAATTGGAATTGGACTCTCTTTGTGGCTCTCATCTAATCCAAAGGCGCAGATTGATTTGTTTTGCAGTTCCGTTCTCAATGGACTGAAGGCCATGCAATTTGCCATCCACCAAAGACTAGTTACCATCTACCAGTTACCATCTACCAGTTGCCAGTTGCCAGTTGCCAGTTACCAGTTTCCACTTACCATTTGGCATTTGTTTTTACTGTTAGCTTCTGGATCTCATCTCAAATCGATTCATAATACGAACGCTGTCACCTTTGACACACATCGTAACGGACTCGAATGATCGGGAAGAGTTCCTCAGATGGTAGGGTATCCATTTTTATATAGAGCATAAACTTGGCTCAGTGGAGAGGGCTTTATTAGTTTAGTTGCATTTTCTGGCTTAATTTGTTTGTTAACGAACCAAAAGAAAAAAGTCCAGAGGTAAACAACAGCTTCCATATACCAAAATTGAGGAGCTAAGTTCCTGGTGCGCAGTTCCTGGTTGTTGGCTCTAGGCTCTTGGCTCTTAGCTCTTGGTTAAGGAAGCGAATTTCAATGAAATAAGCTGATCTGCGGCTACACCTGAGTTATGGCCGTCATAAAATTTTACAAGTTGTGTGGATGTACTTGTCTCTGCAAACAAAAAGCGAATCTAATCCGAGCCATGGGCACAGGCGCATCCCCAAAGAATGAGGTATGGAGTTGGAGTTGGAGTTGCAGTTGAAGCTGGAGCTGTGACTAGAGGAGCCATGATTCCACCACCCGATGGCCCACCACCAGTCACCAGTTACCACTCACCACTCACCACTCACCATCATCGGAGGACGGCACGTCGACAGCTGCAGCGTTTACAGCTTCGTCACACGATTTGTAACAGGCGTTCGCCATGGCCACACAGCTGCAATGGGCCAATCGCTGGGATCGACATGTAAGGCCCTTAAGAGTCATGTTGCGGCTGTGGTCTGTGTCCCTGTGTGTCTCCTTAGCTGCGAGCCCTGCTCCTCTGCTGGTGGGTGTGGCACTGGGCAGGGCCGGGACCGCACAGAGCAAACGTTTTTGGCAATTATCAAGATCATGGAGCCTCTTCTTGTTGACTGTTGACTGTTCTTGTCCTCGATAGTCGTTAGTTAGAAACGCTCTCTGGACGCTCGACTCTCGACGCTCGACGCTCGACTATCGTCTCTCGACTCTCGACTCTCGACTCTCGACTTGGGACGTTTGCGTAGGCACGGGTTCGGGTGTGCCCTTAACCTTCCCTTGAGACGTCCAGCCACTGCCCTGGGCAGTGCCTCTGCAGTGCCACCATCTCCTGTTGATAGTCACTGGTGGCTGGTGGTTTTGTGGTTGTGGTGCCTTGTTGCTTTATCGTGTGGCCATTAGTGTGAAATCGTTAAAGTTTTAAATGCCACCACGTTTTGTATCTTCTACGACTCTGGAGCGGTGTTGTTCTAGTTCCACTCGACAGTGCAAATATCTTACCAATTAAATTGGCAAAAACAAACTGGCAGTCAGTGCGCAGAATCTGCAAGCCTTCGGGCCTTAATCACTATTGGGAATGGCTTTCTCGTTGCCGATGTTGCATCCACACGCGCCGTTGTCCAGCTAATTAGGCAATAAGAGTGAGAGATCGGGAGCGCGCACCTCCATAAATCAACAAAAAATTATAAAACAATCCAAATGCCTATTGCCCATAAAAGTTAATTGTCCGCTTGGTCATAAACAAACGCCAATCGCCAACTGCTGCCCGCGTGGTCGCATGGCCGTATCTGCTGTCCGCTGGCTGCTGTCCTCTGTCCGCTGTCCGCTGTCCTCTGCCGGCCATGCAAACGGCCTCGTCAACAATGTTGCCTGCAACATGTTTTGGCCAATTTGCTTCGCCTGTCAACGGCTTCTGTCGGCCCTTAGCCTGTCGGCATCAGCATCAGCTTCGTCCTCGGCCTAGGCATCGGCATCGCCATCGCATCGGCGTTGACACTGGCACTGACTTTGGCATTGACTTTGGCATTGTCATTCGTATTGCCTGCCATTGGCAATTACATGCAGCTCACGCGCTGTCAAAGTTGAAAGATGACAAATCAACTTGACAGCGACAGTGCGCCAATTTGCATGGCAAAATGGCCAACACAAAGATTCAACCGAATGATGCCGATGGGGAGACAAAACACAACGAGAAAAAAAAAAAATAAAAAAGCCAAAAAAACAGCACTAAAAAAAATCGAGAGCAATGCTCCCCGATCGATCCTCGCTGACGTGACGTATCTTGGTGCAATGTGGTGCACTGTGGTGCAGACACATTCCCAGCCACCGCCACTGCCTCTGCCTCTGCCACTGCCACTGTTAGCGCTGCTTTGTCAGCACCTTGACGCCCGGCATTGTGTAATAATTGGCAGTTCGTGGAAAGCTTGATTTTGATAGCGATTAATTGGCTTGGAGGTTGTTGTTGTTGTTGGCCATTGTTGGAATGCGGCTAAGTAAGTTGCCCCGTCCAAAAGCCAATTTGGCCAACATAAATTAGCATATTCATTTATGAGAATTGCACTCCACTCATTTCATTTCTAAATCGCCTCATCAGACTCCTTCGTTCCTTCATTCCTTCATTCCTTCATTCCTTCATTCCTTCGTTCATGCATTCCTTCATTCTTTCATTCCTGCATGCGCTCATCACATGTGCTGCACTCTGTCACTGGTCACTGCATGGACTGCTTAGTAATAGCGATTTGATGGTTCCCATCATAGTTAAATATTATGGCATCCATATAAAACCGAATTGAAATGGGCCACCGCAGTGCCAAGCAGTGGCAAGCAGTGGCAAGCAATGCCACCGGCGGTTCCCAAGCGGCGTTCTCCACCGGCGACAGCTTCTTCAATTATGCGGCCGAGCCTAGGAGCTATCCTTTGGAGTAGGCGTCACAGCGGGTATATCCGTGCCCGCTGAGCACCATTTGAAGCCACCGAGGCCACCGAAGCTACCGGAGCCACCGGAGCCACCGGAGCCACCGGAGCTACCGAAGCTACCGAAGCCCTGCAGATATTTCAATAATGCTTTGCGTATCGTTGGCTTGCAAATTGAAATGGCGGAGTTTATGGAGGTAGCGATTCATCAATTATCAATTATTGCCAAACAAGATGGAAACATGATGAAAGCATTTAACGTTTCCTTTATTGATTTATGTCCGCCTTTGCCCGCTTTGGTCTTTGCCACAAGATCACAATCCTTTATTTCCTTTTTTCAATTTTCATAGTACCCCCTCCCCCCGGCCAAGCGGATTTATTTCTCATCATGAAGATCGTCGCATATCTTGCCAAATACTTGCTCTTTTTCTCCCCAAGCCTTTTACCGGATTCTGAATGTCTTACTTACTCCGACTCAGAGTCAAAGTCCGACTCCGACTCAGACTTAGACTGTCTCACTCTCAGAGTGTTTGTTTCTTTGGCTGTTGTACACACGACTTTCATGTTAACAACTTGCTTTCCTAACAGTAAAAATCAATAAGTACCTGCAGTTTATTACGTACCTGGCACTGAGCTAAATAGCTTTGTCGCTGAACATCATCATTTAGTGAACTTGTTACTGTAGCTCTTCTTCTTGTTGTTGTTGTTGTTGCTGTTGCTGTTGCTCTTGTTGTAGCCTCTTGTTGTAGCCTCTTTTAACAAGCCATTAAACATTAATTTTTGCCCATATGCAATGACTCTTCATACCCCAGGGACTGTCTCTCCCCACCCCCTCCAAACTCCACTCTCTACTCTGCACTCTCCTGTCGCCTGTCGCCTGTCGCCTTTCTCCTGGCACCCGTCTGGCTGAGCAAATATGTCGCATTGCAGCTACACAGGCACAGAGCAACAACAAAAAGAATAACAAGAGACACGACAACGCCAGCAAATTAGTGACATAACTTGGACTCTGAACACGATTCGAATGCGAAGATCTTGTTGGGAGGCCAGTCAGCAATGTCAGACGCCTCCCTCCCTCCCCCTCCCCCTATCCAGCAGCACCCAAAAAATAAAGAGAAAATCAACTAAAACATCCCATAAAATGCACTAATTTTGCAATATAAAAATAATATTGCTCGTGCGCTCTCATATTTGCCTGACCTTTGCCCTTCCACCTTTCACCAAACGAGACCAGCAACAGCAACAGCAGCAGCAACCACAGCAGCAGCTGCTGCAACAACAACAACAGCGGTAAGTAATACTTGGACTGATCCAGCTGCATCTTATGTAAGCCTTGGAGAACCTTTGCATTTCGGGGTTAAGCGCCCATTACAAAATTGTTTGTAATGGGCAGCTAAATAACAGATCCCAAATCTGTCTTCAAATTATTAAAGTCGAGCAAAATGCGATGCCAATTTAGCCAAATTAAAGTAACATAATGCAAGACGTGTGGGTGGTTCGAGGTCAGCAGTGGCAGAGGCAGCAGCAGCAGCAGCAGTGGGAACAGCAGTGGCAGTGGCTGTGGCAGCGACAGCAGCAGTGGCAGCGACAGCAGCAACCACTGCACCACTGCACCACCTAGCAACCAGCCAGCCATTGGTTGCAGCTGCCACTGCGGTCATCAGCCTTTGGCTAGGGACTTTGCTCTGGTTTTGAAAATTACTCAAATTGAGCTGTTCCCAAAATTACGATACATGACAATAATAATAATAATAATAATAAGAAGGGCTTCCTCTGCCATGGGAATTGTCCAAAAGATGCATCCGGTCGGTGTCGTAGGTCGTGGGCGGTACACGCATTTACAGTTAAGTTCCAAGAACTTCACAATTATTGAGGCAACGAGCGACGTTTTTCAGTTTGTCAGGCAAACGATGGGAGAACTTGACAACTCGATACGATGATGGGCTTGAATGCCACAAAGAGTAGAGAGGGGAAGGGGGGCCAAAAAGCGGTAGAAAGCAAAACGAAGCAAAAGAAGACAAAAAAAAAGTAAAAGGTAACACCTTAAAGCGATGGATGACAAAAAACTATTTGTAAATATGGAGAGAAAGAGCTAGAGATAGGGAGAGGAGGAGGGAGAGGGGGAGGGATAGACTAGTCCAGTCTGGAGTCTGCCATATATTATATATACATTCCAAATCGATGGCCAAGCGGAGTAAAAATTGAAAATTATGGCTGCAATTTGTTGGGGCTGCTTTAAGTCTGGCCGTAAATTCCATTGGGATTGCGATGGCCATTGGGATGGCCATTGGGAGTGCATATTCCATTTTCTTAAGAACTTAAGACCCCTAACGGGGTTTTCCGAAGGTGTCATATAGGCAAATGTGTGCCGATGTTTGATCATGGAAATGGCACACCGGGAATATAACAATATACCTTTCTAGTTGCATGCATGTGGGTATTTCATGGCTTGACGTGCAGCCGACGGCAGCAGCGGCTCAAAAGTTGAGAGGTCCGTAGCGTCGTAATGGACAGTTCATTTGGCGGACAGGCGGCATGGATACATTCACTTTTTGGTCTGGTCACTGAAACGGGAGCTATAGAAAATAAGCTTTTAATTAAGCACCCACGTCAGGGGCTTGGAGCAACATCCTTTTGGCGCTCGCACTGGTGGAAGTAACTAAGCAAGTTCGTTGCCTAAGTCTTTCGTTTTTCAACCGCACTCCAAGTGGGTCACTCGTCGCAAATAGAAAAATGGCAACAAAAAAACATTGATGCCAGGCAAATTTTCTTGTGAAACTTTAAGTGCATGTGTATGCATGTGTATGCATGTGTATGCATGTGTATGCATGTGTAATGCATGTGTAATGCATAAATAAATATCATATTCACAATTTCAAATTTGGTCATGTCCAAGGCCTGGACGCTGCCAGTTGCCAGTTGCCAGTTACTAGTTGCCTGCTGCTCGTTTCCTCCTTTGCCCCTATGCCGGCCGACCGTTGCATGCCGCTTGGCGGGCAATGCAAATAGATATAAATTTCCCCGCTGTTTGTTTTGCCAGCCGCACAATTTACAATTCGCACACATGCTGCGATCAGAAGGTTAGCAGCCATGGCCAACGAAAATGAAAACAAATGCACCTTAACCGGAGGCTCCTGTCATCGGTCAGTTGTGGTCTCCAGTTGCTTGACATGCCAACTGCAACAACGGCAACGGCGGCACTAACAGCGGTGGCAACAACAACTCTGGTCAAAATAACAGCAGTTGCCATTGAATCGTTGTAGGTACATGATTTTTAGCTGTTTTTACTTTCAAGCAGATGGCAGCGGTCGCTTTTGTGCGGCTTAAACAAACTTTTGGCCATTTTATAGCCGCAATTTCACGGGCATGCAAAAATCATTAGCCGCAATCATTAAGGTCAATCGAGTTCGTGGCTGTGATTTGCGTAAGTCGCTTCAAGTGAAATGATGCGATTACAGTTTATGTGTGACAAATTTATTCCGAAGGGTCTCCCCCTCTCCCCCTCTCTCCCTTACCCAGTCACTGTTTGTTTGGGCCAACAAATTTCGCCGGATCGCAAAATGAAAGCGAAAGACAAGTCGAGGCGAGAAATGGTAGCAAATTACCATAGGTTCAATCACAGTCACAGTCCGAGCGACATTTCGGGTATTCATTTATAGGCCTCTTACTTTTCATAAGTGCGTGTGTGTGCGTGTGTAAGCCATGCAAATCTAGGTGATTCAGCAGGTTTAGAAGCGAACTCTAAGCCCTTTACAAACGCTTTTGGGCCGTGATGAATTTTGTTTGAGACAAAATCATGACGAATTTCTCTTTTTTTATGTTCTGAAGGTGCCAAGTGCACATTCTCCGGGTGCCATTCATTTAATGTGCGTGTGTAAAAAAAGTTTATAGTGTGTGGCATGTGGTGTGTGTGGCATGCGATGTGTGGTGTGTCAAGGTTATTTTGGGCGTCTTCCTCTTTACATGACGGGAGACTTTCATTTCGAGGTGTCGAACAGCGAAAGCCACCTTCACGGTTCACCTATCGCTTAACGATGGTCTCTCTGATCTCATGCGTAGGTACCACCAACGGTAGCCCCTGTCAATCCTTTCACTTTCGAACAATAGAATCCAGTGGCTAACGGTACCACGAGCGATAAGCATTTTGATTATTCTACGCATCATAAACATAAAAATTAATCAAATAACAATAAATACACAAACAATGGCCAATGTCTCGGCATCAAAGCGTCTCTTTTGTCAGTCATTATCATTTTAATTCCCCTCCCTCCCGCTCTTTGAGCCCCTCCTCTACGAACCTCCTCCATCTTCCTCTGTTTCTAATGTTATGGTAGCTTATCGGCAATTTGCTCGGCTTTGGGCCAAAGAAACGAGAGCCAAGCTACCTGAGCGGCCACAACGAGCTGTCCAACGGTGGGCGTCGAATTCAACTCAGAACGTCTTACAAATTAATCAACACTTAAACGGCGTTTGTTGGCAGCTCCGTTCAGGGGTCGGGCCGCTCAGGTAGATGGGATCTGGCAGTCGGGACAGGTCGGGTCGACCTTTGTGCCAGTTGGAGCAGCACGCCGAAAGGCACACATGAGAGCGGCTAATGGGCTTTTTATTGGGTCACAAGGCGACGCAATTCACACAAAACACCCACTAAAGACCGACACCTGTCGTGGCACCACATTTCATTAATGGCCTTTTAGGAGGCCAATCGTGCCACAAGTGCATGCCGCAGGTGCACGCCACAAATGCTTTCAGAGTTTAGAGTGCAAAGGAGTCAAGAAGCGGGATTAATTCACCGCACAGTCAGGATCGAAACGGTCATAGGAATTTAACATTTGGTGACCAAAGCGATTGATGTAACGTCAGAGATTTTGGACGTCTGACGGGAGATTGAGAAAAATGCAGACTGACGCGATGGGAAAGGAGACACATTTGGTAAAAGAAAATCTGCTTGCAGTGATAATTTAAGAGCTGCATGGGAAGCCTGAGCCAGGATCTGGCACACGGATCACTTCCAAGGCAATCACAATTAAGCGAAAGACACTCCTAACGATCGCCATATATGGGTCAATGAAGTGCCCGATACGGCCGGAGCTTATTGAGTTTATTAATTGGCAGTGCGAACGAGAACGTAATCGGCGAACCAGTTTCTGAACTAATTCACATTAAAAACTCAATCAACAATCGTTGACAGCTTTTTAATTTAGCTTCCAGCCACTGGCCGGCAATTAAATGGCCCGCACTCCGATCCCCATACTGCCGCCTCATCTCTCCAATCTGTGCTTATTCATCTATCGATGGACCTGTAGACACACCGAAGTGGATCGCTGTGCTATATATTCAAAGTCCAGTTTGGTTTTCACTTTCGGTAGAGCTTCGACAGCAAACTGACCTGAAACTCCAGCGGCCTAATGACCATCATTAACCCATACAGGCAGGTAAACAGGTCGTTCATCCATTAGAGCATTGGAGCCGTTCCCCCCAGATCACCGTGGAAAACGGTCCGGACATACGGGACAACTCTCACTTTTAATTACCCACGGATAGACACGAATTACATGGATTATGTGCCTCCAATTATCGGGAAAGTCCTGCCTTCGGGCACATTAAAATGTCATAAAATTCTGGGCGACTGTTCAAAATGTGTAAACGTGTCCGGAACGCCAACTAAATGAAGACATTTACGAGCTCCTCAGATGCGAATCAATAATGGAATGGCCATGCAAAATTCTAGACACAACAACGGCAAGCGGTTAAAAGCCGCCTCGGGGTTTGCCGCCACACGGCGTAACGGTAAATGCGCAGTCTCTGGACGCAGACCAGGCCCAGTCCTACACTTCCTACGGACGGGTTAAGCTTGGCTCATGACTGCAGATACTCGACTTTAGATTAGAATGAATCATTTCCAAGCATCCTAATTGAGTTGACTGCGGCTGGCAGCTGGCGGCTAGCGGCAGGCGGCGGCGGCAGGCAGCAGGCGGAAGGTGGCAGGCGGTAGGCGGTTGGCATTTGGCAGCTAAAAGGCCAAAATATTAGCAGCCGCCTTGTCGAGGTGTGAGACTATTTAGCCAACTAACCAACTAAGACAATGGCCAAGACCAAGTCTAAGACTTGCACAAAAAAGCCAAGTCCGAGTGCATGTCTGAATCTGAGGCCAAGTAGCGGCGATTAGCCCAAGATGGGAGGGAGCTGTGAGCTAAGCAGGGGCAATGGCAACTCCGATGACGAAGGGCCATTTATCAAGTAGACAAACGCTGCCTGCTCGTGTCTCGTCTTCTGGCCAACTTAACCGTTCCTTGACTGACTGACTGACTGCCGCCCGGACTAACGGGCTGAAAGGCATCCTAACTGGTGACTCCAACACCTCAACACTCAACGCTCCCGACTCCAGGGCAGTCTCCTCCACTTTAATTACTCATTTAATGCCAAAGAGCTGATCTCACACTCAGAGTGCTATTAAAGGTCTGTCTCGTGTTGCTCGTAGTCGGAGAAATGTAGTTCTCTGGGTCAATGCGAGCACCTTAACTAATCAAAGCGATGCCAAGACCAAGCCCTCAGCTCCCATCCGCCAGTTCCCAGTTCCCAGTCTGAAGTCTTTCAGCTCCTCAGCCATTGGCTTTGTCAATAAATACAATTTTTCGCTTTTTGCTGTGGCAGCTTTCACAAGAGGCGCACAAAATATGAGTGTGTGTTGCAAGTGTTGTACGCACTGGGCACATTTTTGGCGGCCGAAATGAAAGCCAAAGTATCACCAAACGTGGCAAAGAATCGCCAAGAATTTCATGGCTCGAAGAGATTACGAACTGCGCCAAATGAATTCGATTTGTTTGCCAGAGTTGGTAATCAGCATGTGACAACTTGAAGTATCGATAGGAAGTACTCCTATGCACCAGCCTGAGTCCTCGTCCCCCATCCCCTGCCCCCCTTGAACACACTGTTTCCTGTTCTCGAAGGAGATGTTCTCTCTGAGGCTGAACCTCACGTTCTGGGTACCATAAAACACAATGGAGCGTTGCACTAGGAACAAATGTCGCTGTTCTATTGTTCAATGACCATGGCTGGAA
Source organism: Zaprionus lineosus (assembly GCA_035044505.1). NCBI lineage: Eukaryota > Metazoa > Arthropoda > Insecta > Diptera > Drosophilidae > Zaprionus > Zaprionus lineosus. Next base: position 1,214,850 of record JAWNNX010000314.1, read on the forward strand.
AAATTTCGGCTGCTTTTATGTTTATGCATGAATTCCAACATGAAAATGCAAAATGCAAAATGCTGCAAGCTGCAAGATGCAAGCTGCAAGATGCAAGCTGCAAGATGCAAGCTGCAAGATGCAATATGCAAAATGCAGGAAGAAAACTCGCTGGCCATAAATCAAATTGGCCAAAATGCTCCTAGATCCAGCACGCAGTCATGGCCAACTGATTGAGCTGTCGCGTATTTGGGTGAGATCGCCCAGTGTCCGAATGTTCCCAACTCTATGAAGTGCCAGAGAGTCTTTCAATTGCTGCTTTCAGCTTTCAGCTGGCTTGTCATTTGAATGTCGTGGCTGTTTTTGGCTTTTCTGGTTGACCATTTTGGAGCTGGTGCTGATGCTGCGGATAGAGATGGGAGCGAGATCTGTTATGGCAAAAACCGAACGTGTTCAGAGAAAATGAAAATTTCCATAGCCTGGGTGGGTTCTGTCACGTGGTGATCCTATATGGCGCAAGATCACTTCCATA